>QJPP01001513.1:0-244511 GCA_003996215.1 Jaltomata sinuosa | reverse complement strand
CTCACCCTCAGTCTGAAGTAGTCCCCAACAGATATCCAAGCACGAATCACAGCGATCTAACGGCGAAGGCCCACGCTAGGATCTGCACCCAAAGATGCAGGGGGGTAGGGTGAGCACCAAATGCGAAGCATAAGGTACCCAGTAGATATCATAGGCCGACTGGGCACATATAAGATAAAAGCGTAGTAGCAAAATGAACAGAAGCAAGTAGTCACAGAAATCAATGAAAAAGGTACACAGAAACTAGCCCAGAGGGAAGTCAACAGAACCACATGTGAGGCCAGCAAGCAGAAAATACACACCATAGGCACAGGTTAAAGTAAGAAACATGCACCTGGGGTCCTTGCAATAACAGTGTATACATAATAAGTTTATGAAAATGGACGGTATACCGGTAACCTCAAGTTTAAGAAGAGGGAAAGTGCAATGATAGGCATGCTCAGAGATATGAATCAAACTCAACTAATTATATCAATCTCAAATCCAGAACTAATAGTCTAGCAGGAACCAATTTCATACTTAACCGTAACAGGGAACAATTCTGTAAGTAAATAGCAAGAGTCTAGCTACAGTCCCCCGGCCGCCCAGACAACCGGGGAACACAACCAAGTGAAAACACACTCTCCGGCATCCCATACTACCGGAGCGTAAAATCAACAAACAACAAACAAGGGTGGAGCCTCATACAGTGAATGATATGATGCATGAAGATCTCAAGTGAAATGGTATCTCTGTATGTACCTCATCCGGTGCCGATCCGGCCCAGCAGGTAGGTTCTATGGAAGGACACTGCCCGTATACCTCTACTCCACCGTATACCCTTCCTCCGGCACACGCAGCCCAAAGCCCCAGGCCCGGATGGCAAGGTCCATGGAGGTCCCTGACCCCATACTAACACTCAGTATCAAGACATGTCATCCGGAAGCAAGTTCGGCTTCAAGATAGAGACCCAGTCTCTAATATGCATGCCCAGACCCTGTCCAGGACTAAAGTAGTAGAAAAATATCCCAAAAACACCCTCCAAGGGTGCCCGGGCACAACCGGGTCTAACCAGTAGAAAGTCATCTTGGGTGCTCGGTCCGACCGAGGCTAAAATTATCTCAGGTAGCAAGAAAACTCAACTAGCACCCCGGCCCTGCCGAGTCTAGCGTTAATCGTAATATAAATCATAATTTTACTTTATTTTACCCAAGAATATTTACAAGTTAAATCAAACCATTTCCAATTCATTTCCATCAAAAACGGGCCCCCGAGGCCATGCAAGGTTTAGAAAATAGTGCCAGTAGGCCCGAAACCAAAATTGTAGTATAACATGGATAAACCTCTTTATATGCATGGAAATGGTATGATCACACACAATAGCTGCCCAGCAGCTCACAATAAACCAATCGACCCTACACAGGCCCACAGCTACTCAGCAAGCATAACCAGCCTAGAAGGATAATTCTATGCCCGGAACTCACGGACATTTCCCAAAATCCCACCTTCTATGTTCCAGAGTCAACAAGGTCTCACGGGACCACAAGGGTAAATAAAATATATCGGCAAGTACTACAAGCAACGGAGGAACAAAAGTAGGAGGACATGAATAAAGCGGTCGAGGTCTGTGGTACCAACCTAAATAATTACCCAACCCAAGGATGCCAGCTAGTACAATTTTATCCGATATATGCTAAGTCTAGGGATTTTAAACCATAACCTACCTGTCGTCCGATGACAAGCTGCTAGAACGATGATGTCCACACTCGAACCGCTCCGAGAAACTCCGAAATGAAATCAAACTCGAAATTAGGCTTGAATAACTTGACGTAGATAATTGATTTTCTTTCGACGATATAAAATATTTATCAAATTTACTTTCTCCACAGTTTCCTCTTCTCATACGTCTATATAGAGATGAAAATGTTTCTTTTGCATAGTGGCCATAAGAATGGAGAAGTTAAATGCCTAATTAAACTATTTTCCAAAAAATGCTGAAGTTAGTACATGCAAACATATATATACACGTACTAGTCACCTCATTAAATGTTAAGATGCATTAACTTTTTGCCACCACCATAAATTGTTGTCCCTCCCTTTTTACTTACACGTATAAGGGGAGGTGGAAATATAGAAAGAATACTTTTACAACGTTATATATATTTGGGTATTGCATAGGTTCGTGGTAAAATATATATAACTTTTTAATTATACCATAACTAATAGAAAATCATTTCCAATAAAACTTACTATATTAAAATAATAATTTTCAACATAACTAAATTTACTATCTCCGTTAAAATATTACAATGTATACAAACCATATAAAATAAGTACATACACAATTATATCATAATAAAAGTATTTTTCATAAACCTTTAAAATACTTTTAAAAAGGTAATAAAAAATATAACTTTAAAATAAAATATTTTTAAATATACGCGCGATGCTAATAAAATTCTTAAATTTAGGTTCGCAATTCACCATCGCACGATTTTGATACTCAAGAACTCTCTTGGAACCCTCCCTTATGTTTTCTCACTGTTTTAGAACTGAAATGTAGTTATAAAACGTGAAGTTGAGGCTTTGAATCGATTTTGACCCGACCCGGTTCGCGACCCGGTTCGCGACCCAGTTTCTGCCAGACAGTCCGCGGTAAAACAGTCATAACTTTTTACTCCGAGATCAGTTGGACGTGAGGTTTTGTGCGTTGGAAACTAGACTCGTAGACCTTCAATTTGGTATTTTGGGGGACTTCTAACTCTTTATATATTGAGAGAAAGGCTCTGAGACATTTTACCTCAAGTTCAGAAAATTTATTAAAGAAACTTATGATAACTTTTGCCTACTTGCTTGACTTTAAAACTTATCCTACGCCCAAACAAATGGCTCCGGCACTGAACTACCGGTGCCGACAAGCCTTAAATGACTTGGGGCCGCTACAAACAAGCTCTAACGGTATAAGGAAAACGTATACGTCGAAATAACCGGAAGGGTCATTACAATTAGTGGGATTCTCTTTAGCCCTTGTGTTGTCTCTCAACTTTCTGATGGATATATTTGAGAGCACCTCACTGATAGGGATATGAACTTTACTATTTCCACTACCTCAAAGATGAGGCAAGATTGGAGGAATTGGATTAACACACGAATCTGTATATATTTCTAAAGGAACAACTTTACTGCACGATGTGGAGTATGAATAAAAGGAAACATTTCCTAAATGCTAGTAGCCTCTCGAAGAAAAATACAGACGTCTCTGTACCATTCCTCAAGACTCTACTAGACACGGCTTCATAGACACCCTAGGACACTTAAACTCTGGGCTCTGATACAAAGTGTGTCACGCCTCGAGCCTACACCCTGGACGCGACACAGTGCTTAGAGTCACAAGTGACCCCAAACTAACCCCTGGCCTTGCATACTTCCAAGATATACACTGAAAGTAAATGTGGAAGCTGAAATATGCTGAGCTCTTTAAAATATTATAACCAATAAACTTCCATAACTGAGATACAAGAGTGTTTGAAAACTTAAACAACTCACTGACTAATTGTCTAACTGTCTATGAAGCCTCTATTAATACTGATTATAGTTAGCCGGGACATGACCCCCAACTATCTCTAATCAATATATCAAATTAAAAGAAAACTTCTATGACTACTACTGACGGGAGTTCCTGAATAAGGAGAACTCATCCTCAACTGTTGACTGGAAGTTGCGATCTGTCTGACCATAATCCTGGGAGCTAGCACTGAAACCTACATCATAAAATGATGCAGCACAAGGAATGTATGCGTTCAGTACTATGGAATGTACTGAGCATGTGAGATAATGAACCAACTCAAAACCATGAGAAAACATATATATACTGAAAGCATAACTGAAAGCTGGGCTAAACATAGATGTCTGAGAATGCATAAGTCAAACTATAGAGCATAAGCTCTTTTACTTAAGAGGGTGCGAATCATGTTTTTGAGCTGTAACTATGAGATCATGATATTTTAAGATAAGTAAAACTGTTACCTAAGGATCCATAAACTGAAAGGATGAATTACGTCTCTAAATCATGAAAAATGCAACTGAGCTGAAAACCATGAGTCATGCTAAAAGTCATGTAACGATAGTAAAATCTATAATTAAATGACTCGATGTAGTATCATAAGCTGAAAACACCTCTAGAATCATAGAGATAGTAGAAAGTCTGAAATCCAAAATCAAAGAGTCAATGCACTTAAAAACTTGAAACTATTTCTGTGGGAGGTTCTCTTAACCGACATAGACCATGTGAGCTATATGGAATCCGATGTATCCGCCCCATCGAGAGGACCCAATATACCTTGCCAGGGTATAAAGGCATGACTGTGGCGTGATCACTAAATTTGATGTCCAACTGAGGGGACTTAGAACCTACGGGGGCACTTAGTTTTGGGACTAAGGGTACTCTCACCCTATCCAACTCGGTGCTAAATACTACTCCCAAAACATATACATATAGCTAATCATTCTTGTGACATATCTAATGTAAAAACTATTCATAGCTTAGGTGGACATATCTGGATGTCAAACCTTTCATAAAACATAGGGACATATCTAATGTCCAAAACTGTTGTAAAAGAAGAAGGATATATATGATGTCATGCAATTCACAATTCATGAATCTTAAAGCTTTGCAAAACCATAATTCCAAATATACTTTCCTTTCTAATATTATAGCTTGAAGAATTAGGCATGCAATTTCATGAAAATAGAGGTCATGTTACCTAAACATACCAATTTTACTTGAAGACATGCAATTTAATGAAATCATGCTAAAATTCATCATCAACATATGGGATTTTAAAATCAACTAAGGAACTTCAATTAAATCATAGATACATAATGAGAAACCATGAACTTATGCTTTAAAACTGAATCCATAAGTTTTTTCCAATTTGGGTAAGAACCCAAGTTTCATAAATTGGACAAGGATTAGCTTTAAAATCATGAATACAAAACCACTTATAAAACCCATGAAAATCATGCAATTTAGAGTTAAAATTCATAGAAAAAACATGAGGAAATAATTTATAGAAGAACCCATGAGAATTGGGTAAGAACCCTAATTTAAAAATTCATAAAATCAATTTAGAAGATTGAGGTTTTGGGTATAAGGGTGAAGGAATTCCCTTATTGAACACCCACATACTTGAAACATGAAGAACTTCCAGCTATAACTTTGAGGATGAAGCTTGGAGAAGAATCCTTAAGGTTGGAGGTGGAGATTTGGAGAAGAAATCTGAAAGAAAACTCTTGAGATATTTTCTTGCTTGAGCTTCTATGATCTTTCTTACTTGAAACCCTAGGTATCTTGCCTTAGGGTATTGAGGGAATTCATTAGAGATAGATTGATGTTCTTATGAGGAATAAACCCTTTTGGGTGATTAAAATATTAGAGGAAAGACCTGAGGTAAGGAAAGGACCAAACTACCACCAACATAAATGCTGAAAAAAATATAGAAAAGTCATCGGATGGCTTGTCCCATGGGACGTCGGATCCAACCATGGCCCTTAAAAGGTTCAAAAAGGGTCAATGATTTTGTTCCCACGCCCTTGCCACCACGGGCCATCGTTGGAGCCACGGGCGTCAGCCAGCCTGTCAAAGTGAGCCACGCCGTCGGCCAGCCCGTCAGCTTTTGACAGCTGACAGTGCTTCACTAAAATACCCATAACTTTTTACTTCGGACTTGGATTAATGAGAGGTCAGTGGAGTTGAAAAGATAATTCAAATACCTTAAATTTGGTGGGTACTAGTCCACCTAAATCTTTATATTCCAGGATATATGGTCATTTTGAAATTGACCCTAGTTAGAACTTACATGAAAACTTAATCGGTAGAAAGGCTTTCAACTTAACTTTGAGCTAGAGGTTCTTTATGACTTTAATTCATATATAATACACCTAAAAACTTAAGAATTGACATTAATACTTGTATTCATAGAAAATTCATCCGTTTAGATCTAACCATATATGAAGAACGATTTGGATCTTAGCTTAAAATTTCTGGGGTGTTACATTAGCTTTGTTTTGATATGTATGTTACATTCTTGATAGTTTGAGTGTTATTCGGTGCTTTGCAGAGTAGTTCGGGCTTGGGATTTGGATTCCCAGCAGCTTATCATCGAACACCAGATAGGTTATGGCTTACCCACCTTAGACTTTGCATATGTAGGATATAAATATACTATCTAGAATATTTGGGTTGGGTTTACTAGGTTGGCACCCTAGTCTTTGTCCGCTTTATTTTTGTCCGTCTTATTATTCCTATGCTGGCTTTAGTATTTGATCTCATTTTGTAGTATTACCCTTTGTGGCCTTTGTATTTTCCTTTTTACCATAGATGGTGGGATTTGGGAAATGTCCATGAGTCCCGGACATCGGTTTATGATTTTTGAGATGGTTATCTATGTTGTAGAGAGGATTGAGCCTGTGCAGGTCCGGTAGGTTGATTGTGAGTTGTTAGGCTATTGATTGTATTCGAGTATATCATCATTATCATGCAAAAGGGTTTTTTGCATTGATTTACTACTTTTATGGCCGCGGGCCTAAATATCACCTGTTTTATAAACCTTGCATGGCCTCGAGGGCCCATTTTCAGTTATAAATAGATTAAAAATGGATTTAAACTGGTTTTACGAATCTTCTTGGAGTAAAAGAGGTTTTATGATGATTTTTCACACTAATTCTAGACTCGGCTAGGCCGGAGTGCTAGACTTGATTTTCTACTAATTTCTAAACTAATACTAGACTCGACCAGGCCGGAGTGCTAGATATGATTTACTACTAATTTTGAAACGATACTAGGCTTGGCTGGGCCAGAGCGCTAAACATGCCTTTTTCTAGTGATTTTAGACCCAAATAGATTCTGGGCAATGATATTGGTATATTCAAAGTTGTATGTGGTCGCGGAGACCTCAATGGACCTTGCCAATCCGAACTAGGGGCTACGGACCGAGAGTGCCGAAGGAGGGGTAAACAGGGGAATAGGTATATGGGGGAAGCCTTCTATGGGTTCTACTTGCTGGGACTATGGGTGCCGAAGGAGATCTATACGGTACCACTAGCATGGCATATCACTCATACATTGTTTACGGTTCCACCCTTGTTTCCTATTTATTGAGTGTACGCTCCGGTAGTATGGGATACCAGAGGGTTTGTTTTCACTTATATGTATTCCTCGGGTGTATGGGCGCCTGATGGGACTGTAGGTAGACTATCTTACTCGTTCATATTGTGGTTGCTGGTTAGTTGCCTTTTAGATCATCCTTACCTTTTGAATTATACTGTTAGCATTATATGTATGTTGCTTTCCCTTCTCTCCCCTTTACTTGAGGTTACCGGTACACTGCCATGTTCGTTAAACTTTCTATATAGACATTGTTGTTGCGAGGATCCAGGTGCATTCCCTATTCCTTTACATGTGTTCTGTGATATATACCTTTTGTGGCTAACATAGTATACTTGTTTTTCCTTGTCTTCTATCTGTTGCTAGTTTTCGTGTGTTTTCCTGTGTTTGCTTCTATGACTACTTCCTTCATTATCTGCTATTTACTGCTCTTATATCTTATATATGCTCAATCGGCCTATGATGCCTACTGGGTACCCGTTGCTTTGCAATTGGTGCTCATACTACAGTTATGCATCTTCCTAATGCCGATCCTAGTGTGAGCTATCGCTATTGATTGTATGGATACTCATGCAGCTTTTGGGCATCCGAGACATAGGGTGAGCTCCTGGCAATCGAGGCTTGGCTTTGTCTCGTCTTTTGTTCCATGTACTCTTTTTCTATTCAGAGACAGTTGTATATTCATATTTTGTACCCTCTAGTACTCTGTATATTTTGTAGTGGCTTCTATACTATGATACTAGTTTGTGGGATGGTTTAGCTTCCATATATCTATGTATATTCAGGTTCTCTTCTTTTTATGTCTTTTTTGCATTCTTTCGCTTATTACTTTATCTTGTGCGTGCTTCGCTTCTTTAAGTGGTCCATTACTAATTGTACCGAGCAACGGGGATTGGTTCACCTACAGGGGGTTGTAGGTGCCATCATGACCTGAGAAATTGGGTCGTGATAATTAAGTGGTACAATCCCTTTTTACTTTCAAAATAGTGATAAAACCATGAAGTATTTTTCTGAAATCTGAAAACCGTAGTAAAAGTAGAAAATCCCATTCTTAAGCCAAAAATCTCATATTTCCTTCAAAATTGTACCACTAGCCATGTAAGAGCATGTATGAGCATGTGTGTTCCATCACAAAAGAACACACACACACATATATATATATATATATTATATATTTATATATATAAAAAACAGGGCCAAAAGCACACTCCAAACAAGACAACTAACCTGGAACTCCATCAAATCCAAGCTACGGCCTCGAGCCATATTTCTACAGTAATGGAAATAAACACGAAAAAAAATGGAACTAATAACTGAAAATAACCATAAAATTCCTTCTCTGCTATTAAATCCTCCTCCAACCTATACTAAGGATTCTAATCTCAACATAATTAGGCTACATCACCCTAAACTAAGGATAAACAGGATAATTCTATTCTACGGTCCCGGTAATGGCCCAATATGCAAAAACACAATTAAAGCCTAATTCTAATCTAAATTTTACCCTAACGTTCATGTAACTTATAACATATATAATCTAATCAAGCAAAGTCTAAAAGAGGTAGACTGTAACCTACCTCAATGCAGAACTGAAGTGGCGAACCATCACACAGGAACCTTTCCCTTTCAGAGTGCCTCAGAATGCTGCTATAATAAAGAGAATCTACACGTCAAGACGTGAATAATAACACCTATATTGATATTTACAATTTTAGGCCAAGCATCGGATCAAAACTGACCCTCGGGGCCTGATAACAAAATAGAAAACAAATTCCACAATTAATCTCCCTGCAAGGTAGGGATGCATGCCCCAAAGTTGGATGAAAATAATAGAAGAATCGGACCTTAAATGGTCTAAAAATGTCACTTTAAAGTGACGAGGAATTCCTAAAAAAAGGGACCCAGTTTAAAAATGGAAGACGAAATTAACAACCAAACACGTAATAAAAAATAGGGGGAGGAAAATTACCTTAGTTGCTCAAGAAATGGGTAAGAAATGGAGGAAATGCTCACTTGCCGAACTCAACAATGGAGGAAAGTGACTTGGAAACTTAGAATAAATGAAGGAGATGATCCTTTTAAAAGGAATTAGCAACCGACGCTCTTATAGAAAAAGACGCACAGTAGCGGCATACCAAGATAGGAAAAAAACCACAGAGTGAAGGTCAACAGAAATCTCAAACTCTGCAGGGGCGATGCATGAACCGCAGGGGCGGCTCTACAGCGATGGGAAAAGCTTGCAAGAGCAGAGGCTACTGACGTCAGCCTTCTTCGTAGTTGTGGCTGCCTCACCACAAGTTCGGCTCCTCTAGTGCAAGCCATGCACCACAAGGGAGGTTGCACTAGCACCAACTGCACCAACACATGCCAACAACATCAAAGTCTCCAATCGGACCCTCGAGATTTGATCAGAACCCCGTAAAAACAAACAAAACATGCTATCTAATTGGAAATAGCATTCTCGACTCAATGAAATCATCTAAATAACCAATGGAGGTCGTCTTGATGAAATGTTAACCAAAGTCAACACTTTCCCAATTTAACCTAAAAAGCACCCAAGTGCACAAAATGAGTTCAAAAGCCTTGGGACCCAAACCAAAGGTCCCACTATCCTAAAGTCTACATTCCATAGCTAACAACGCTGACATAATTTCCATCCGAGTCTCTTTACTCTGAAAGTTGACCAAAGTCAAATATTTCACTTTAAGAGTTCCAGAACATGGAAACTTTTCTAGAACTAGACTAAATTTCTTGGAAAGCATGCCACCCATCCTGTCAAGTCAAACTAACTATGAGGAAGCTATGGGAAGGGTCAAAATGGTAAAAATGCATGAATATAAGAAAATGAGCACGGGGTTCATTGCAACATCTACTACTAAAAAAAAAATTCCTCGAAAGTTAAAGAAAGGAAGGTACCTGGAGGCTTAAAAATGTAAGGATAATGGGTCCACATATTATGCTTGATCTTTAAAGTAGCCTCCTCTACAGGATGATTCCCCCACTGAACCTTAACTGATGAAATCTCCTTAGACCTTAATTGTCTAACCTGCCTATCTAAAATATCAACAGGCTCCTTCTCAGAAGCTAAAGACTCATCAAACTAAATTGAATCCTACTAAAGCACGTGAGACTCATCCGGAACATACTGTCTCATCATAAAAACATAGAAAGTGAGGTTAACACCTAAAAGAGCATGAGGCAAGGCTAACTCATATGATACCTCCCCAATGCGGCGAAGGATTTAAAATGGCACAATAAACCTAGGGCTAAGCTTTCCCTTCCTCTCGAACCTTATTATTTCCTTCATAGGTGACACTCAAAGGAACACTCAATCACCAACCATAAACTCTAAGGCTCGAACACTGCAGTCAGTATAGCTTTTTTGCCTACTCTGGGAAGAACAAAGTCTCTCCTAAATGACCCAAACTCTATCCATAGAATCACGTAGCAACTCAGTACCACACCGCCTAACCTAGAAGGCATCAAACCAACCCACCAGAGACCTGCAACACCTACCATACAATGTCTCAAATGGAGACATCTAAATACTGGAGTGGTAGCTATTCTTATATGCATACTCTACCAAGGCTAAGAACTAGTCCGACTGACCTCCGAAGTCAATAACACATGCCCACAACATATACAATAAAACTAGAATAGTAGCTTTAACTGACCATCAGTCTGTGGGTGAAAAGCAGTGCTAAGCTCAACTCGGGTAGCCAACTCTCTCTGAATAGACCTATAGAAACACAAAGTAATCTGAGTACCACAGTTGCAATATATTGAAAAAGTCACTCCATGCAAACGAACAATCTCATGGATGTAGGTATAGGCCAACCTCTCTAAACTGTAAGAAGTCTGAACCAGAAGAAAGTGACCAGACTTCGTCAACCTCTCCACGATAATCCAAATAACATTAAATCTCCATAAAGTATGTGGCAATCCTACCACGAATCCAATAGCTATCTGCACCTATTTCCACTTAGGAATAGGTAATCGCCAAGTCAAACCACCTGGTCTCTGGTGCTCGTACTTAACCTTCTAATAGTTCCAACACCTAGACACAAAATCTAAGATATTCCTCTTTATTCCACACCATCAGTAGTACTGCCTCATGCCATGATACATCTTAGTTTCCCTAGGATGAATGGAATACCTAGAATAATGAGCCTTTTCTAAGATCAGTCCGACCAAATCACCACCTCTAAGAACACCGATACGACCCTCAATCCTCAAAACACCCTCCAAATCCAAGGTTGACTTTCTAGCCTCATTTCTCAACACCTTGTCACAGATGATCCTCAACCTTGCATCATCAAAATGTTATGCCCGAATCTACTCTAACAATAAACACCTAGCCTTAACACAAGCAAGAATATAGCCTGGCTTAAAAATGTCAAGTCTAACTAACCTGCTAGCTAAGGACTGGATGTCCGAAGCCAAAGGCCGCACCTCTGCTGCCAAGAATGTCAAACTACCCGTACTCACCACCTTAAGACTCAAAGCATTCGGTATTATGTTTGCCTTACCCGGGTGATAGAGAATAGAGATATCATAGTCCTTCAGTAGCTCCAACCACCTGCACTATCTCCAATTTAGGTCCTTCTGGCAGAAGATATACTGAATAATATGATGGTCAGTAAAGATCTCACAATGCATGCCATACAGATAGTGCCTCCAAATCTTTAACGCGAAGACTACCGCCGCTAACTCCAAGTCATGAGTGGGGTAGTTCCTCTGTGAACTTTTAGCTTTCTAGAAGCATAAAAATTAAATCGGCCCTACTGCATCAATACACAATCCAAACTAACTCCAGAAGCATCACAATAAATAGTAAACCCCTAGCCCTCAACCGAAAGAGTAAGAATTGGAGCTGAAGTAAATAAGTCCTTGAGCTTCATCAAGCTCACGTCACACTCATCAGACCACTAGAAAGGGATATTCTTTTGACCAAATCAAGTCAATGGAGCTTCTATAGAAGAAAACCCATCCATAAACCGCCTATAGTACCCTGCCAGCCCGATAAAATAGTAAACCTTGATAGGAGAAGTAGGCCTAGCCCAATCATAAACTACCACACTATTCGTTAGATCCACCATAATACCATCCTTGGACACCACGTGCCCCAAGAATGCCATAAAATCAAGCCAAAACTCCCACTTAGTGAATTTAGCATACAACTGTATATATTGCAAGCTCTAAAGAACAACACTAAAATATTGCTCGTGCTCTTCCTTACTCCTCGAGTATACCAGAATATTGTGGATGAATATTATAACAAAGGAATGCAAGTAGGATCGAAACACGCAGTTCATCAACTCCGTAAATATAGTCGGGGCATAGGTCAACCCAAAAGACACTACTAGGAACTCATAATGGTCGTATCGAGTTCTCAATGCAGTCTTTGGGATGTCCATTGCTCTGATCTGCAATTAATGATAACCTAAACTCAAATCAATCTTAGAGAACATCGCTGCACCCTGTGGCTGGTCAAATAGATCATCAATATACGGCATCAGATACCTATTCTTAATGGTCACCCTATTCAGTTATCTGTAGTCAATACACATTCGCATGGAACCATCCTTCTTCTTCACAAATAAAATAGGAGTACCCCATGGAGACATATTAGGTCTAATAAACCCCTTACTCAAAAGATCCTGGAGCTGTTCCTTAAGCTTCCTTGACTTAGTCGGTGCTATCCGATATGGCAGAATACAAATATGTTGAGTATCCGGCTCAACATCAACACCAAAGTTGATATCACGATCAGGTGAAAGACTTAGTAAGTCAATAGGAACCACATCTGAATACATGCAAACCACTGGACCTGATTCCATAAAAGGTGTGGTGGCACTAGCATCACGAACGTAAGCAACATAAGTGAAACACCCCTTCCCAACCAACCGATAGGCTCTCAGGAATTGTATAACTCCCCTCAGCATGTGGCCGTCGGCACCCTTCCATATAATAGGAGGGATACCAAGTATTCATAGAGTAACAATCTTGGCGAAGCAATCCAAGACCGCATGATAAGGTGACAACCAATCCATGCCTAAGATAATGTCAAAAACAACTATATCTCGCACAACCAAGTCTACCCAGATGTCAAACCGCAAGATAGTCACCATACAAGCTCGATATACATGATCCACTACTAAAGAATCTCCTAATGGGGTAGCTACATGCATAGGCATAGGAAATAACTCACAAGTAGGCTCCAGATGAGTAGCATAATAAGTAGATACATAAGAGAATGTAGACCCCGGATCAACAATGCAGAAGCTGACTACTAACAGACAGAACTTATAATGACATCAGCTAAATCCTCAGCCTCTGGTCGGCTTAGAAAGGCATACATGTGGCTCTGACCACCATGACTACCTCAAGCACCCTACGGACCACCCCTATTACCCTGTGCACTAACTCTGGTCGGTGGCACTAGAACCCTAAGGGCCTGAACCTGCTTACCTAGTTGACAATGCTGACCCTGTTACCTAACATATGAAACTGAGGACAATCCCTAGCATAGTGACCCAGCATACCATGCTTATAACAACCTCGACTTGTTGCACCCTGCTAAGATGGCCCGACTGAACCAGACAGACCACTACAACCCATAAACCCAAAGCGAGCATCTCATAAAGTTTGAACTAAGCCCTAGCTAACCTAACCACTCTAACCCTCTGTAATATATAGTGTTGCCTGAACAGGCCAGCTAGGATGGAAACAGTACGGATGACCCCTACTAGAGAACCCTCTACCTCTATGTTGTGAACTATTGAATCCACCTAGATGGTGGGGCCTCTTGTCGCTGCCTCTGTAAGCCTTATAATGAATATACTTAATGGTGAAATCATGATCAAAAACTATAAGAAAACATTCTCCTGAATCCACCAAGTTCTCTATAGCCAACCTAAGATGTAAACTTAACCCTTTAACAAAGCAATGCACCCTTTCAAGCTCGGTGGGCAGAATCATCATAGCATACCTATTCAACTCATGAAAGTGGATCTCATATTCAGAAATATTCATAGATCCCTACTCTAGCCTTGTGAACTCATCCCTTAGTTGCTCCCTCAAACTGTGTTGTACATACTTTTCTAAGAAAGCCTCAGAGAACTGAGCCTAGGTCATCGGAGGTGACCCAACTGTCTTAAAAGAAATATATGACCTCCATCACTGCTTCGTTGTTCTATCCAACGAAAATATGGTGTAATATACCCCATATGACTCAACCAAGCCAAGGTTATGAAACCTCTCCTGGAAACTAACTAAAAACTCGTGAGCATTCTACCCCGGAGCACCAGAAAACCATAGAGGACCTAATCGAATGAACCTACCCAGCACTTTCTGCTCCTCTAAAGACATATCCATCCTAGCGGGAATAGTCTAAGCAACTAATAAAATAGGAAACACCTATAATCGGGGAGCCATAGTAGTAAGTTGTGCTCCTGAACCATGTGTTGCTACCTAGGCTGAAGTCTGAGCCTCATCTCAAATTTTTGAGCCAATAAGAGTACTAGGTGAAGCCCCGAGCTATGACATGCCCACCAAAAAGCCAAGAATACAAACCAGAGTATCCTACAAGACTGGTGTAGCCACAAACCTGTCGAATGTTGGGCAGGCCCCATGCACTCCGGCTTATGCTGAATACCATCTACCTTGACTGTTGGGTCTTGTGATGTTACTCTAGTCTAAGCCTGATCTAGCATAGCAGCCCATGCCCTACCTTTACCTCTGGGTCCACCTCTACCGCACTTTCTAACTGGGGCTCTAACTAGAGGCACAGGGGCCTTGTCCTCAGCTACTACCAATCTCATCCGAACTATCTGAGAAAGAGTGAAACAAATGACATTTAGAACTCAATAGAATCAAGGACGCACGATAAGGAAACAACAAGATGGAATTTTCCTAAGAATGCCCTATAGCCTCCCGCAGATAGGATACATATATCATTATAACAATCCATGAGACTCTACTAGACACTTATTTTTGTACTGGTAAGACTGGTTAACTAAAAGTTGTGATACCATGTTGTCATGACTCAAAATTGGGCCATGATGGCGCCTAATAAAAAACCCTAGTAAGCAATCCAAACCTAAGAGAATGATATTACAATTAAGTACTAAAATAGATAAAATGGAAGCAAAATAATAATAGATAAGGGTCACAAGCATAAATATATATAGAATAGTATAAAATATAAAGCAGGTCCTAAAGAGCTCAAGAAAGATAAATATATACAAGGAACCAAACCTCAGACATGGTGTCACTGGTATAAGAGCGTCTAAGTACTAAAATAGAGCTATACAAGGTACTACTCTCTACCAAAAATACAAAATACAGACAATATAAATAGAGGGAAAGCGGTAAATATCCAGATGTCGGGAACTCACCATGATCTGAACAGCAGCTGGCCTCGAACGATTGGATGGTCAATGAGGGTGGCTCATACTAGGTGTTGCATCAAAAAAGATACAGAAATATAGTATGAGTACCAAAACACGGGGTACTCAGTAGGCATCATAGACTGACTGAGCTCAGAAGACGATATATAATATAATAGACAGGAAAGTAAGCTAACTATTGAGATCCACCTAAATGTAGTCATTGTAGGTAACTATAAACAAGTATGATCCGAGATAAAAGGTGAAGATAATAATAATAAAATAGACCAACCACTCAAAAATGCATATAAGAGAATGTAATGCATCATGGAATGATAAGATGCAGAATGTGACAAATGTAGGAAAGTAAAAATCCTGAAACGCGATTCACGGGATGCCCTGTAGGCTCCCTGAATCATCTCTCAGGCCAGCCTAGAGCTCATTAACATATGCAATAAAATTAAAACCTTGATATGTACTCCTCAGGCCTCCATTAGCCTCAAAAATAGAAAATAAATGAAGAAAGAGTCAGGGAATATACTAGGACTGAGTATAAAGTGGTACAATCCCCTTTTCCTTCCAAAATAGTGATAAAACCATGAAGTATTTTTCTGAAATCTGAAAACCATAGAAAAAGTAGAAAATCTCATTCTTAAGCCAAAAATCTCATATTTCCTTCCAAACTATAACACCAGCCATGTAAGTGCATGTATGAGCATATGTGTACCATCACAAGAAAACACATGTATATATATATATAAATACACCTAGAACAATGTCCAATCCAAGCTATGACCTCGGTCCTATATTTACATAGTAATGGAAATAAACAAGGAAAAATGGAACCATGGAAATAAACAAGGAAAAATGGAACTAATAAGCAAAAATAACAATAAAATGCCTACTCTGCTACAAAATCCTCCTCGAACCTATACTAAGGATTCTAGTCTCAACATAACAAGGCTACAGCACCCTAAACGAAGGATAAATAGGATAATTCTATTCTACTATCCTGGTAATGGCCAAATATGTTAAAATAGGATTAAAGCCTAATTCTAACCTAAATTTACACTAATGTTCATGTAACTTATAACATATATAATCTAATCGATCTAAGTATAAAAGAGGTAAACTGACCTACCTCAATGTAGAACTACAGTGGGAAACCTTCACTCAGGAGCCTTTCTCATTCGGAGTGTGTCAAAATGCTGCCATGCTATTATAAATAGAATCTACACATCAAGACGTGGAAAATGACACCCATATTGATATTTACAATTGTAGACCGCGAATCGGGTCAAAAATGACCCTCGGGGCCTGCTAATAAAATAGAAAACAAATTCTGCAATTATGATTCCCCAAGGTAGGGAATACATACCCCAAAGTTGGGTGAAAATAACAACGGATTTGTACCTCAAATGGTTCAAAAATGTCACTTTAAAGTAACAAGGAATTCATGCAAAAAAGGACCCAGTTTGAAAACAAAAGACGGAATTAATAACCAAACGCATAATACAAAGGTAGGAGAAGAAAATTACCTTAGTTGCTCAAGAAATGGAGGAAATTCTCACTTGCCGAGCTCAATAATTGAGAAAGTGACTTGGAAACTTAGAATAAATGAAAGGGATGATCATTTTAGAAGGACTTAGTGATCGACGCTCTTGCAAATAGAGACGCGCATGAGCAGAAACACCACAGTGGAAAAACACCATAGGAGCAAAGGTCAATAGAAACCTCAGATTCCATAGGAGCTACACGAACTGAGTCTAAAACGATTGATATTCTCTCTACCCACCAGAACCCTAGCCGCCAAAACACCTATGCTTGCTTACCCTTCTCGGTGGCCATGGCCATTTCGGCCACTAGGGAGTCATCTGGGACTATCCAGTACTTCTCCACCACTCTAGAAAAAGATTTCCCCACCCTATACCACCCCAAATCTCCACCAGCACCTAATAGCCTACCTATCGAATCCATCCCTCTCTAATCCTTTGATTCAAACCCTCTTACACCCAATATTCCATTGCAAACAAATTCTACTACTGAAGTAACTGAGGATGGCATGAATAATCATAAATTTGTGGACCTAGTTAAGCCATGCACCCTGAATCAAACAACCATTATGACAAGAGAGACTAACCATGTTAAGGAGCTAACCTACAACAATGGAATTCCGTGAGTAACTTGGACGGAGGCTGAGGTGGAAAAGATGAATGTCATGGAAAACCTTCAATACGCTATTGTACGGAAGTTTGCGTATGGCTGGCCTGACTTGGAGGAATTGAGAACAGAGATTCCCAAACAATGCAACATCAAAGGGGACTGTAAGATAGGCCTCCTTCGCAATAGACATGTTTTGATCAGACTATGGTTAATGGAGGACTATGTTAACATGCTGGAAAAAAATGTCTATTACATCCTATCTAGAGATGGATCATTCTACCAAATGAGGCCTCTCATATATGACACAAAGTTCAAGGTGGAGGAGGAAACCACCCAAGTGATGGCATAGATCTCGTTCCCGAATTTACTACCTACTTTATTTGTCAAGGAGTCGATCTTCTCACTTGCTGCAGCTGTAGGAAAGCCAATTCATCTTGATTTGGCTACTATGAATAAGACCAGGCCTAGTTGTGCTAGAGTAAAAGTTCAAGTGCACCTAGCTTGGCAACTACTAGAGTTTGTGGAATTGGAGGTTACTAATACAAGGAATCATGAGTCAAGGATAGAAAAAGTCAAAATTCAATATGATTTTTTACCCAAATACTGCAAAAGCTGCAAATTACAAGGTCAACATGAGGTAGAATGCAGAACCCTCCACCCTAAGTTGAGAAAGAAACCAACAGTAGCAACATACAAAGATGGAATAGTAATGGGGAAGATGCAGAGGACAGAGTTGGTAAAGGGGAAAGAAGTTGAGGGAAGAGCACAGTGGAATCCCACAAACAGAAGATTCAGACTGGAAAACAATCCCACCAAGTTCCTAAGTGACAATGCCTTCCCTCCCTCACCAGAAGGTATTAAAATCGATAACATTTTTGAGGCCCTAGGTGACACGGACAATGCAGACAATGAAGATAAGACATATAATGCAGATACTATCGAGGATGGCAACAAAGTTATCAATAAAGCACTAGCTAACACAAGGGATGAAGGAAAAGAAGAGAGTGCACGGGATGAAGGGAAGGGGAATTGAGGGTGATCTGTAAGAACACACCCTGCAAAATCTCAGCACTCACAGTAATAGCAACACAAATACAGAGATCCACGACAACAATCCACACAACACCAGCACAGTAATCACTACCCGAGAACGGACTCCTGATGAAGTTCAGGTGAAACACAGGCATAGGAATGATCAAATCAAGTACATACAAAATACAAAGAAAGGGGAAGATGGGGTAGATACAGGTATTAACAACAATAATTCCCAAGAATTTATGGAATTACAGCCAGCGTCCACTGAAGATAATAAGGCTGTATTTACAGTCACTAATAAGCTAGGACAGCCAGCATCCCTTTAAGTTGATAGTTCTGAAGTAGTAGATTCTGATCATGATATCATCATGCTAGAACAAACTCCCCACAATGAGCCCAATGCACCAGCTTTAGCCATTATCACATGCAAGAAAGATTCTCTAGTTAGAATTCTCCATGAATTAGTCTCACACATAGGGGTCACAGATAGTGTCAATTCAAATGATAGTCAGCAATCAACAGAGTTAGAGGACTCTGAAGAAGAAGATAGCCTAAAGAATGAGAGAAAGATAATGAAGAAAGTTGGACTGTCAGTCCCCAAGATTCACAAAGGCAAAGGTAAACTTGATAACAAGCCAGTTAGGGTCAATCCCAAGAGGTCTGCAAAGCTAGGTTGATCATGAAGATGAAGTCTTTATTTTGGAATGTGAGGTCTGTTAAGACCCATAGTTCATTCCATAGAATTCAGATGTTGCATAGGTTTCACAAGTTTTCCATTATAGCTCTAATGAAACCATTTCAAAATGCAAGACATATTCACAAGTACAAAAGGAGACTGGGGATGCAGTATGCAAACTATAACCAAAATGGGAAGATATGGGTGTTTGTTCAAGATCATGTTCATGTAGGAGTAATATCAGACACTGACCAACAATTGACACTTCAACTGAATTTTCAAGAGACAAATCAAAATGTTCTTGTGACCACAGTTTATGCTAAATGTGATGCCCAGGAAAGAATTAGCCTTTGGAGTGATATTTATAGTCATAGCATGAACTATAGCTTACCATGGATTGTAGGGGGTGACTTCAATGTGGTGCTTTCAGATGAAGAAAAAATAGGTGGCCTTCCTATTTATCCACAAGAGTATAAGGATTTTGCCTTCTGTGTAAACTCTTGTGAGATCTTTGATGTTAACTTCAAAGGAAGTCCTTTCACTTGGTGGAATGGTAGAGATGATAATGATTGCATATTTAAAAGATTGGATAGGATATTGATTAATCAGATATTTCTGGGGAGAAGTGGCAAAACAGATGTGGAGCACTTGGCAAAAATTGGCTCTGACCATGCCCCTCTCCTATTATCTTGTGGTGACCAAACTGATTTCATTAGAAGACCTTTCAAATTTTTGAAAATCTGGACTGATAGGGAGGACTTTTTGGAGGTAGTAAGAACAAGTTGGTTGTCCAGTGAAACTGATTTGTATATCAACCTAAAACAGAAGATGAAGAGGACTAAAACTGCTCTTTCTATCTGGAGCAAGGAGTCCTTTGGAGATATGTTCAAGCAACTTCTGATTAGAGAAGAAATTGTAAGGTTAAAGGAACAGGTATTTGAGGAGGATCCAACAATAGATAATAGAGTGGTTCTACAAAGAGCACAGGCAGAGCTAAAAAAATATATTCACTATGAAGAAGAGTTTTGGAGACAGAAATCTAGCATGCAATGGTTTGTTGAAGGGGAAACAAACACCAGATTCTTTCATAGCAAAGTTTAGGGAAGGAGGAAAAGATTGACTATAAATAAGATCAAAAAGGCTGATGGTCAATGAGTTGAAGGTGATGAAGTGGCTGCTAAGGCTATTACATTCTTTCAGGACCAATTTACTGATACCAGAGGTGAAGTAGAGGTAACTCTTCTACAACACATCTCTCCTGTCATCTTTGAAGAATGCAATGAGAGGATTAATGCAGCTCCCACTATAGAAGAGGTTCATAAGGTTGTCTTTGAACTTAGCAGGGACAGTGCTAGTAGCCTTGATGGGTTTACTGGACATTTCTATCAAAAGTGCTGGAATATGGTGGGATGTGATGTCTACAATTGGTTTTATCTTTCTTTGCTGGGAACACACTCCCCAAAAACATTACTCATACCAACTTGGTCTTATTACCAAAAAATGATATTACTCAATCCTTTACTGATATGAGACCAATCATCTTGAGCAATTTTTTAAATAAGGTGGTTTCCAGGGTCTTGCATGATAGACTAGAATCATTGTTACCTTCCCTTATATCAAAAAAATAGTCAGGTTTCATAAAAGGAAGGAATATTACTGAGAATGTTCTCTTGGCTCAGGAAATCATCTCTGACATCAGAAAGAAAGGTAAAACAACTAATGTAGTGATCAAGCTGGATATGGCTAAGGCATATGACAGAGTGAATTGGAATTTCCTAATTCAGGTGCCGAGAAAAATGGGTTTTGATTCCAAGGTGGTGGACAAAGTTTGGAGGTTGGTTGCTAATAATTGGTATTCAGTTCTTATAAATGGCCAGGCACATGTATTTTTTCACTCAACAAGGGGAGTCAAACAGGGAGATCCAATATCCCCAGCCCTATTCATCATATCAGCAGAGGTACTATCTAGATCCTTAAACTCATTGTTTGACAACCCAGAGTTTAAGGGTTTTGGAATGCCCAAATGGAGTGACAACATAAACCACCTAGCCTATGCACATGATACAATCATTTTTGTATCTGCTGAGAAGACTTCTTTGAACCTAGTTATGGGGATCCTCAAGAAATATGAAGAACAATCTGGTCAATTAATAAACAAGGACAAAAGTGCATTTCTGGTGTATCATAAAGCTGCCCATGACCAGATTAGAGAGGTTGAGGATTGCAAAGGATTTACAAGAGGGAAATTTCCTTTCATATACCTTGGCTGCCCTATAGGTCATGCAAAGAAGAAGAAGGTTCACTTCTCAGAACTGATGAAAAAAGTACAGAATAAACTCCAGGCCTGGAAAGGTAAGATGCTTTCTTTTGGGGGAAAAGAAGTATTGATTCAGCATGTGCTTAGCAGCATCCCATCTATATGTTATCTTCCATTAACCCCCCCAAATGTGTCCTACAAGATCTACATAAAGTTTTTGCCAGATTCCTATGGAATTTCAAGTAAAATGGCAAGAACAAACACTGGGTGGTGTGGTCTGAAATCTGTCTGCCAACTGATGAAGGTGGACTAGGTTTCAGGTCTCTATTTGATGTATCAAAGGCTTTATTTGCCAAGTTGTGGTGGATTTTTAGAAACCAAAAATCACTGTGGACCAATTACATGTGGAATAAAATACTGTAAGAAGGTGGGTCCACAGTTGGTAGAATGGAAGGGAGGATCTATGACTTGGAAACATATGCTTGAAGCTAGAGACACATTTGATCAGAACATTTGGTGGGAACCAAAATGTGGTCATTCTTATATCTGGGATGACAATTGGACTCAACTGGGAGATCTTTCCTATTATTTACCTATAAACTATAATAAGAATCAGCAACTGGAAGAAGTGAACCAACTATTTCTTAATGGAGGATGGAATGAGGAGCTGATTCAACAGTTGCTTCCAGAAGAACTCTGCAACCATGTCCTAAGGAAAATCAACTATGTGGAGGCCCTAAAAGAATGGGATAAACCTTGGTGGCTATTGAGTAATTCAGGGAAATTCACTCTGCGATCAGCTTGGGAAGAGGTAAGGAGCAGAAGCCAGACTCAACACTAGTTCAGATTAATCTGTCTGAAGGGGGTGCCATTTACAGTTTCTTTCTTCCTTTGGAGATTATGGAAGAAAAGAATACCAATTGGAGAGGTTCTGGTCAGAAACAGAATGAGTGATGGGGTCATTTGCTGTTGCTGCAAGAAAGGGGAGGAAGAGACCATTGAGCATCTATTCATAAACTGTGAAGAATCTAAGAGCAGATGGCATTACTTTGCTAATACTGCAGGAATTTCTAGGCCTTTTACTCAAATTAGAGACAGTATAATGAGGTGGAGGGATACTACTTGTGCTCCTAAACATAAACCTATCTTTAAGGAAGCACTTCTTTTTATACTATGGCAAGTATGGAAGAGGAGGAATGTAATCTTTCATGGGGGAAGAATGACACAAACTATCATGAGAATGGAGATTAACAGAAACCTAGTATGTATGGCTAAGAGCATATACCCCTGGCTCCAAAACATCCCGTCTTTTTGGACAAACTTGGTTAAATTTCTTGCAGATTATACTCCTAAAATAGGAAGCAAAGTGGTGTACAGGAAAATGCCTAGCCTGGGATCCTTTAAATGCAACTCTGATGGTGCATCTAAAGGAAACCCAGGGCCTAGTTCAGGAGCCTACTGCATCAGAGATGGAACAAGAAGGTTTATTTATGCTGAAGTGAGAAAGTTAGCTAATGGTACTCACTTGGTGGCAGAAGTTTTAACTCTGAAGCTGGGGTTAGAACATTGTATTCTTCACAACTACCTACCTATAAATCTTGAGACAGATTCTTTTGGCAGTCAAGAAGATGCTAGAGGACACATGGGAGGTGCCTTGGATAGTGACTATAGAGATTACCAGGATTAAGAAGATGTTAAGGGGAGTGGATGCAAGGATTGCACATGTGTACAGAGAAGGGAATAAGCTGGCGGATTTTCTTACTAATCGAATTTTCTTTTTTGCAGGTACAAAGAGAATATCATACTCATCAGTACAAGAGTTACCCAAAGAAGCAAACATTATTCTACTCATGGATAGTCAACAAATTCCGTCACTAAGAATCAAAAAACTCCAAAATGGATCCTTTGACAACAAAGGAAGATAGATGCAGGAACAACAAATCACATATACATCAGCACACAAAAGATATCAAGGGTTAACGGATCTAACAGGACAAGACTTGAAATGGATACTCAGCTTTGTTCCTCTTGGACAGTAGTATTAGCTCCTTGTAGGGCTCAATCTGTCAAGAGGACAAAAATGGGGTGTAATCAAGAGTCAAATAACGATTAGAAGAAGTCGAAGGGGGTATGTTGTACTTATCTTGATCACAGTAAGATGGATCTGTAGGTGGGGAGTCGAAGAAGTCTTCTGTTGGGACGATTACACGGCATTTGTGATACTTATAAATGCCAGAAGTGAAATCACCCAAAACTCACCCACCTTTTTCAATCTTATATCTCCTCAGGTCAGGATTAGTCAGCTACTACTATCCCCCTCCATCAACTCCTTGCACCGGTCATAGGCTTTTACAGATCTGATGCGAAGATACAACCGGAGCTGGAGTGTATTGCATATCGGGCGAAGATTGGGCAGCGAGGTTGGTGGTAGCTCATAGGCAGCTTATCTCAACCCACCCTCTACCAGCAGGTTATAGAGGAGATAAAGAGGCAGCACCTCAAATTTTTAGAAACTCTCATTTCCTTTTTACTTTTTTTCTATTTTTGTTTTGTTTATGTTTGTTGTCTGAACCTCAGCTACAAACTGGGTTGGGCTCACGTTTGGACCAACTCTAGACTCCTTTTGTTTTGAATAAATGACCCTATGGGTCTTTGATTTTAAAAAAAAATAGGAGCTACACAAGCACTCCACAGTGGCAGGGAAAGCTCGCAGGAGCAGAGGCTACTGATGTCAGCCTCATTCGCAGTTGTGGTTGCCTCACCATTGGTGCAGCTCTGCTGGTGCAAGCCAAGCAACTCAAGGGCGGATGCACCATCACCAGCACCAGCACATGCCAACAATTTTAAAGTCTCCAAGCGGACCCTCGGGATTAGTTTAGAACCTCGTGAACATAAACAAAACATTCAAGCCAACTAGAAATGGAATTTTAAACTCAATGGAATCATCAAAATGACCAACAAAGGTCGTCTTGATGAAATGTTGATCAAAGTCAACACTTTGTCAATTTTACATAAAAACCACCCAAGTGCCCAAAACTAGTCTGGAAGTATCGGGACCCAACCCATAGCTCTCACTAGCCCAAGTCCACGTTCCGGAGCTAACAGTGCTGACAGAATTTCCATCCAATCCCATTTACTCTAAAATTTGACCAAAGTCAAATATTTCACTTTAAAAGTTCCAAAATAAGGGAACTCTTCTAGAACTTGATTGAATGCCTCAGAAAGGGTAACACCTATCCCAGCATGTCAAATTAACTAAAAGGAAGCTACGAGAAGGGTCAAAATAGTAAAAATACATTAATATAAGAAAAAAACCACAAGAATTATTATAGATATCCCTAGCTTTCAACATCTTCTTCCACACTTGAGAACCTCCTCTCCACTGTTCCACAGTTGGATACTATTTTTTACAATATTTATTCCACATAAATTCATTCCACAAAGATCTAGAAGTTCTAAACTTCCATCACAACTTTGCATACATAGCTTTTAAAACATCAAATAGAGATCTAAATCCTACCCCCATGTTCCTTTGGGTAGCGGATTTTCAGCCAAGTAGACTAGTGTTTGCTTTTTCCTTTCTCCTTATTGTGCCAAGAGAATTTATTGAAGATTTTATGCAATTCATAGATGGTGAATTTAGGTGGCACCATAACAAATAAAATATGCAAGGGTAGACTTTGTAAAACACTGTTAATAAGCACAGCCTTGCCCACAAATGATAGGAGTTTTCCTTTCCAATTTGGCAGTCTATTCTTGACTTTTTTGAGTAAGTCATTATAGTGAACTTTTCACTTTCTAGTATGAGTGATGGGACATCCTAAATAGAAAAAAAGGTGTCCTCTCACAAATATTATACACCTCTGAACTTCAGCAACTAAGTGGTTAGTAACCTTCAAGGAGTTCTTGGTCTCATTCACTAATTGACCAGATACCCTTTCATATTCTCTGAGAGTCTTCATCACTATTTCCAATGATGTCCTATCTGCATAAGTGAAGATGATGTAT
Source organism: Jaltomata sinuosa (assembly GCA_003996215.1). Taxonomy (NCBI): domain Eukaryota; kingdom Viridiplantae; phylum Streptophyta; class Magnoliopsida; order Solanales; family Solanaceae; genus Jaltomata; species Jaltomata sinuosa. The sequence goes on along the minus strand of QJPP01001513.1, from coordinate 218,838 downwards.
CATCTGTACATGCTTGGTTGTTTAGATTCCTACTCTAGTTAGGCAATCTATATCCCTTATAGGAAGCAACCTTAAAAAAAGTATTAAGAGCTTTTGACAATACCTCAGCATCTAGGATGAATAGAGTAGGAGAGAGAGGATCTCCTTGCTTTACTCCTTTAGTGGAATGGAAAAATCCATGGGACTGCCTATTAAACAAGATAGAATACATGTTATTAACAATCAATCTCCAAATCATATCAACGAAGAACTCAACAAAACCCATTTTCCTCATGTCTTTGGCTAGATAGAGATAAGACACTCTATCATATGTTTTTGTCATGTCTAATTTTATAACAACATTTGTTGTTTTTCCCCTTGGACTGATGTTTGTGACCATTTCTTATGCTAGTAGATTGTTTTCTATTATGTTTCTGCCTTTGACAAATCTAGATTTGTTAGGAGAAATTAAGTTATGAAGCACACCATCTAATATATCATGTAAGACCCTAGATATGACCTTGTTGATAAAGTTGCAATGGTTGATAAGCCTAAGGTCTGAAAAAGTCTCAATTATAATCTTCTTGGGCAAAAATACTAGGTTGGTATGGGTGATGGCTTTGGGAGGAGTTTCCTTTAAGGAAATCCTGAAAAACATTAACCACATATCCTTCCACCACCTCCCATCAGTATTGGTAAAAAAGGCCTAATAGGCCATCAGGTTCACATACACTAGCACCATTGAGACCAAACATAGCCTTTTTTATTTTCTCTATAGTGGGTGCTCCACAAAGACTTTTGTTATCCACTCCAGTTACCATTTTAGTGAGGTGTTCTAAAATAGAAATTCCTCCTCTTCTTCTCCCTAACTAAACTAATTTTCATAGAACATAGCTGCTTTATCAGCCAAAGTATATTTGTTTTCAATCCAATTACTATAGGAGTCTTGGAGTCTAATAATTTGAAGCCTTTTCCTCCTACCTTTCACAAGGTATTGAAAGTATTTTGTGCTTTTATCACCTTTTTCAAACCAAGTTATTCCAGCTTTCTATCTCCAAAACTCTTCCAAAAATTTCAAATATTTCATCATCTCTGCTTGAGCCTGCTGCAAGACTGTTCTATTTTCCTGTGTGGGCTCCTCCTCAAATAATTGTTCTTTGATCTTAAAAATATCTTCCCTGGTGATTAGCTATTTAAAAATGTCTGCAAAGTCTCTTTACTCCATTTGGTCAATGCGTTCATGAGAAGTTTAATTTTGTGTTTAAACTTCACACAAGTATTGCCTTCTACCTTTGTATTCCAGTTCTCTCTAACCACTTCTATCAATGATTCTTTCTCAATCCACAAAGCCAAAAACCTGAAAGTCTTCATGACATCCTCTTTTTATTCTCCAAGAATGATGAATAGAGGAGCATGATCAAATCCTATCCTTGGCAAATATTCCACCTCAATTCTGGGAAATCACTCTTAAAGTTGTTAATTAATTAGTACCCTATCCAACATCTTGAAAATACAATTTGTACCTACTCTACCATTCCACCATGTATAAGGGCTTTGTTTGTACATTGGTTCTTCCAACTCACAAGAGTTAACACAGAAAGCAAAATCTGTATACTCCTGGGGTATAAAAGAAGTCCCTTAAATTTTTCTTCATCATTTAATATAACATTAAAATAACCCCTACCATCCATGAAAGATTGGTGTTATGTGCTATTTGATAAAAGTTATTCCACAATGATAGTCTATCCCATTCATTACATTTAGCATATGTAAAAGTAATAATCATAGACCTTTGAGAGTCTTGCAGAAGTAGTTTCAAAGTGATATGCTAGTCATTGTCACTTAACACCTCTACCTCTGTATTATTGTCTACAAAATACCAGATCTTTCCATTACAATTAGCTTCAACTCATTTCATTATTAATCACTTGTTGTAAGTCTGGATTATTTTAAGTTGTGAAAAGGTTCCATCAAGGCAATCAGAAAGAACTTTTGATGCATATGCAATGTAATTTATGAAATATTTGATGTGTTCTAACTGATCTGGTATTCCAGATTATGGTGTTCTTCATAATCTGTTGGCGGTGACTCCCTTTTTTGGTGCAACCCTAGTAGGTTGTATATTTTTTCCATTTACTTATTTATTTCCCTTTTTCTTTTTTTCACAGTTTTTGGTAATAGATCTGCATGTGTGGAAACTTGTTCCCATTGTTGTGACTATCTTCTTATTTATCCTTCTTATTATGGCCTATTCCCTCAGCGTCCGTCTCTCTATCAGCCACTGTGTATGCTTCAAGATTGTGTGTTACCAGGTCATGCAACTCTATAATAGGAGTGGAATGCTTTCCCCAAACAAGCTGAATGTGGAAATGATCCTTTTCTTTTCTATAATTGTTGTGTGATTTGGATCTGTTAGATCTTCTTTATGTTTAATATCCTTTATAGGTTCTTGATACATTCCAATGTCTTATTTTCTAACCTTTCTAATTTGAGTATCTCCTTTTGTTGGACAATCTTCTATTTTGTTTTCTATTGCTGCTAGTATCTCCTTGTTTGCATTTGTGTCATCACCTCCATTACTGGCTAGAGGATCAATAGCTAGGGTGGGTGCCACCTTGATGTCAGTACAAGTTGTAGCTTCTTCTTGACATTTCAAGATGATATATTTCAGTTAATACTTTCTTCAAATCTACTTCAGTTGTATGTTCTGTATTAGTTATCTCCTAATCTTCTATCATAATATCATTCCACATCTACTCTGTCTCCCCATCTAGGTAGGGAGTAATATCCTCCCTGAATCTTTTGGTCTTTGTCTGAGATATTATCAAGGCTTTCACCTATTGTATTTGATCTCTCTCATGTTTCTTGGCTCTTTGAGGGAGTGTAATGACCCATTCCATTGTTATAGTATTATTTATGGTATAATTACCTAGTTAGAGTTATCCCTAAGATGAGAGTTGATAAAATCTCAAACTAGGGTGGTTTTTGATAAAAATATGGCGTTATATGATTAAGTGGTGATTCGTATTTTGTGATGTAGTATGTGATGGCGTAGTGTCTATTGATGGATAGTAGAGTAGTATAGTTTCACGTAGGAAGTTCTGGGATGATAAATGGGTTCATAGACATCTAATTATGTGGTTACTGCATTGGCATAAATCTGTGATGTCTAGAATAAAAGTTTATGTTATGAAATGGAGTATTTTAGCTGAGTTCCTGAGTTTATATTTTAGGGACTGCTATATCGAATGAAATCCAATTGTAGCAAAACCTTCGTAGCTATCAAAGTCCCACCACAACGAGCTTGGGAAATTTTGTCAAGGCACGCCATAGCAAGCCAAATCTCGCCAAAGCAGTCTTTCCATAGCGAGAAAATGACCGTTGCAATGATATATAAGAGGCAGATTACCTGATTTAAGTCAATTTTTCAAGTTTTATTTCACAAACTCCCAAAACTTGTTCTAGAGCTCCAAGGAGGTGGTTTTCCCAAGACTAGGGTGTTTTACTTTCTTTGAGGTAAGTTATTCTATTAACCTCTATGTTTAACAATTGTTTATCATTGTAGAATCATTGGGAAGTGTTTAATGGTGAAAATTATGGGTTAGAACCCTATGTCTTTGAAATTATGGGAAAGCCTATGGGTAAGGGTTATTATCATCTAGAATGTTTTTAGGACATATATAAACACTTCCTAGCATGAAATTGGTATTCCAAAACATGAATTAGGATGATTTGGAAACCTTGAGTTCAACAAAAATGTGACCTTTAGCATAAAAATGGCATAAAAGGGGAAATTAAGTAGAAACTCCATGAATGGCGAACATATGAATAATGTGAGACTTGTTGATGGTTAATTGACCCTTGGGGAATGCTATAAACCTCAAGTAGGGATAAAGTTAGTAGGTTGAATTCCCAAGGCCTAAAATGAAAGAGTAAATAATTAATTACTCTCTATTATTTATTTGATTAGATGTTGTACCTTCTGAAGCACTGAGGAAGGTAAAGGCCATTACAAGGTAGCTTGTGATTTGGAATTCTTTAGCTGAGGTAGATTATGGTTTAATTAGAGTTGAGACTTGGTTTAGTACTTGTATTCTTTGAATTGAATAACTTGTTGATTGGTCTTTGGACATACTTGAAGTTGATATTGTGATCATGTTAATGCTTGAATGAATAAGCTATTGTACATTGAACTTGATTAAATAACTTAGTGATGATAAAGTGTACTTGTGATTTAGTACACTGTGTTATATTCTGAGAGATAGAAATTGGAACCATAGGATGATATTAGTTAAGGGGTCGGGTACCACGCTGGTATGGATATTGATATTTATTTTATTATTATGGATTGGGTACCATGCCGGTACAGTACATGAACCCTGGTGAGTCCCCTGCAGGTCATAGCTAGTTGTGCTGAAATAAGACCCTTTAGCATGTATGTATAGTTTAGTGTTTAAGTTGTGAGTTAGTATGACATATCATGATGATAACAAAAGTAAGGGAAACCCAATTGTATGGAAGTGAGGTGGGCATAGACCCATGTTGTGATATTGCATATTGAGGTTGTAGGCTATTGATCGTTATGATAATTTGTGGTGACTTATATGATTTGTTTGCAGACACTGCTTGGCTTATTTTGAAATGATTCCTTGGTGAGTGAACTACTTGCTGGGTATTGAAGTCCTATTTACTTGTTGTTTGATTTATTTGTATACTTGTTCTCAATTGGGTCAACCTATGATGCCTAACAGTACATAGTGGTTTGTACTGATACAACCCTATACTCTTATTTTATTGAGTGCAGACCATGTTTTAGAGACTCAAACACGACCTCATCTCTAGTAGAGACAGTTGATTTTGATCCAAGGGTGAACGCTAAATCTTCAAGCTGCCATGGATTTTCGTATTGGATCTTGTCCCTCCTTCAGACAAGGAGACTTTTCTTATTTTGTTAGTTTGATATCTTAGACAAGGTTTTTGGACTTAGAGTTCTTGTAAAATGAATTTTGGGTGTTTGGGAATGTAATAGATAGTTGAATATTTCCACATTTGCATTTGTTAGTTTTTGACTATTTCCATTATTAAAGTTAGTTTTGCTATTGTTTCATCTAAAAATGGCTAATTGATTGGCTTAAGTTTTGAGATTGTCACGCCCTGAGGCTATCCCCTAGACACAACACGGTGCTTAGTGTCACAAGTGACCCCAAGCTAACCCATAATCTAGCATATCTAGGTATTTTTTTAAAATCAAATACAATATGGGCGGAAGCTGAACTGGTTTAAGTAATTAGGTGGGAAATATAATCCAAACATATCTGAATATATATAAATGTCTAAGACTACAGTAAAACTGATAGTAAAACTAACAACCCAAAAGTTGGTTCTAGTTTTATGTCTGAAAGCCTCTAACTGAAGCGAGTTGCTGGGACAAGCCCCCAACTAACTCTAAAAAGTCTAAAAAACTGAAATATAAGACTGAAATGATTAAGCATAATTATTGTCCTCGAACTATGATGACTCACCACTGAGCTGCTGAGTAAGGACTGGAAAGTCACACTAAGCGCGGTCTGGATGCTGAGCGCCTGAAGCTACATCATGATAAGATGTAGCACAAAAGTATGTATCAGTACTTGGAATGTACTAAGCATGCAGGATATATGCAAAGCTATATGTATAAGTACTGAACGTGAATAATATACTGAGCATGAAATTTAAAACTACACTAATGCAATGACCGAGTATAAATCATGAACTGTAAAGTACTGAAATAAATTGAAATAACTGAATACTGAATAAATGGTCAATGCACATACTGAGTCTGGACTGTGGGAGCTACTGTTAACTTACATACCCCAAGTTGAGCTAACAATAGGGCCAACCTGTAACCCTAGTTGGGAGGGTGTTCATACCTTGCCAAGGGTGCAAACAAATCTGATGTGGATCCACTAAACGGATGTCCACGAGGGATAAGGGTGTCAAGCCTAATCTGACGGGTGACCCTTTTAGAACCTACGGTGGTGCCATAGTTCTGGGACTCAGGGACTTCTACTAAAGGTCTTAGCCTAAACTGATGGGTGAGTCTTCATCCCTTAATCTACTCAGTGCTAAGTCTACTCCCAACTAAATATATAAGCAATGATTGAAAACTGAAATATTGGATAGCTCAAATACTGATATAACTGAGAATGCACAATACTACTGAAAACTGAAGGCATTCAAAATCATGAAGCATGACTAACTGAATTATCTGACCAGCAAGTATAAATTATGAGTACTGAAATTAACACATGCTAGGGTTACTGAATTTTATACGTATGGCTATCCTAGGTTCCCAAAAAAACATGTAAAGAATTTCATACAAGCAATAAAATCTAAATATCAATGGTTTCATAAGGTTTAGGAACCCTAGGTCTGAAGAACTAACTGAAAACTGAAGAACTAGACTGAATCTAGGGACTCAATGGGTGAAATAGACCTATTGATGAAATCCCACATACCTGGAAGAGAATCTATGGAGGAAATTCTGGGATTAAAGCTTGAACTTGAGAAAACCCATCTGCTTGTTCTTGAGAAGAAGAAGCGTTTCTTTTCTCCAATTTTTTCTAGGTATCAGTTTAATTTGAGGGAATGTGGGGTGTGGGTAGTTTTAGGCTTAGTAATTAGCCTTAGATGAGTTAAAATGATTTATCTTAGGGTTTAAAAGAGGTAGGAAAATTCTAGAATACCCCTGGGAATTTTAACAGAAAACTACTAAAATTCTCGGAACATCAATCCACAGATTGGTCCACGGATCGTGGTTCTGAATGACGGACCATCAACTGAGTCGTGGTTCTGTCCCTGAGTTCTAGGGTTTCTCTGGTCTAATGAAACCATGAGTCACAGGATGGACCGTGTTTCTAAACTATGGTTTGTGGTCTAACTCGTGGTTTCTGGGCCCTAAACTGAGCTTTCTCTGATAAAACGGAACCACGAGTCGCAGGATGGACCATGGTTCTAAATGAAGGTCCATGGTTTGACTCATGTTTTCTAGGACTTGAGCGGAGGGTTCTCTAATCAAAAGGATCCACGGATGACAGGATGGACCATGGTTCCAAACTATGTTCCGTGGTTCTATCCGTGGTTCTGAGATAGGAAACTGACACCTCTATGATGACCAAGTCCATGAGTGATAGGATGGTCCACGGTTTCAAACCATGGTCCATAATTTTACCCGTAGACTAAAGGAGGACCAACACTGGAGGTCAGACCATGGGTCAGATCACGGGTCATGGTTCTAGACTACGGTCCGTGATCTTGACCGTGGTTTCTCAAAACTTGAAGTATTCTGCAATTTTTCCTGCTGAGAGTTATACAATAGTTAGATTAGATTCTGAGGTGTTACAATATCTCCCCCTTGGTATTATTCATCCTCGAATGAAGCTTTGCAAGCTGAGTTTGGAGGGAAAGATCTGCAACCCCTACCAACTAAGTTCTAGAAGCCGATATCTAACTGAATTGAGTTCTAAGTACATGAAAGCATGTTGGAACTGCTAGAATAGTTAAGGAAACATGATATTGGGATTGAAAAGCACATGAGGATACTGAGAAACTAGAGAGTAACTATTACCTCAAGATGAAACTGGATCAGAAGGAAAGAGATGGGGGTACTTGTCCATCATAGCTGCTTCTGCTACCCAAGTAGCTCCCTCAATGGACTGATTTCTCCAAAGAACCTTCACTGAAGTGACCTCTTTATTTCTTATCCTACAAACCTGACGGTCAAGAATCTCAACTGGAACCTCCTCATAGGTGAGGCTATATTTCACAACCACGCTCTCTAATATCACAATCGATGACGGATCACCAATACACTTCTTCAATAATGAAATATGAAAGACTGGATGAACCTCTTCTAGTTTGGCTGGCAATTCTAACTTATAAGCTACATTACCAACCTACTTCAGAATTCTGTAAGGACCTACATAGCAGGGACTGAGATTTCTTTTTTTGTCGAATATCATCACACCCTTCATGGGTAATACTTTCAGATAAACCCAATCATTAATCTGAAACTCCAAATCCCTCTTCCTCACATCTGCGTAGGACTTCTGATGACTCTGAGCTATTTGAAACCTTTCCCTAATAAGTTGAAATTTATCCATAGCCTCATAAACCAAATTCAGCCAATCAAGGCTGCTTCACCTACTTCAAACCAATCAACTGCTGATCTGCACCTACGCCCATAAATTGCCTCATATGGGGCCATCTGAATGCTGGAATGGAAGCTGCTATTGTAGGCAAACTCTATGAGAGGTAAGTGATCATCCCAAATACCCTTGAAATTGATCACACAAGCTCTCAACATATCCTCTAATGTCTGAATGGTATGCTCAGCCTGACCATCCATCTGCGGATGAAATGTTGTGCTAATATTTACCTGAGTACCAAGACCTTTCTGGTATGATCTCTAAAAATGAGATATAAACTGAGTACCCCTATCTGACATGATAGAAAAGAGAACCCCATGAAACCTGACTACCTCACAGGTGTAGAGTTTGGCATAATCCTAGGCCGAATCTGTACTTTTAACAGCTAAGAAGTGGGATGATTTGGTCACCTTGTCCATAATCACCCAAATAGAGTCATGCTGGCAGCGAGTACGAGGCAAACCTATAATGAAATCCATGTTGATTACTTTCCACTTCCATGTAGGAATGATAATATCCTGAGTCATACCTCCTGGTCTCTAATGTTCCATTTTCACCTACTGACAATTGGGACAATGTCCCCTTCATGTCGTTCCACCAATAGACTTCCCGTAGATCGTGGTACATCTTAGTGTCACCAGGATGAATAGAATATCTGGAACTATGGGCTTTTGTCAGCTTCTGCCTCAACTCATCCACATTAGGAACACATAAACTACCCTGGTAGCGAAGCACACCATCTCCCCCTTGGGAGAAAACCTCTACCCTCTGCTGAAGAACCTCACCTTTTAACTGAAGCAAGATGGGATCATTGTCTTGCTTCTCCTTCACCTCGGCTACTAGAGAAGATTTTGACCCATTCTAAACTACCACACTGCTATCTTCTTCGTCCATAAGGCAAACTCCCAGGCGAGCAAGCCTATGAACGTCCTTAGCCAATTCTTTCCTTTCTTCCTCAACATGAAACACACTACCCATAGACAGTTTGCTGAAGCCATCAGCCACAACATTAGCTTTACCTGGATGGTAGAGCACATTCATATCATAGTCTTTGAGGAACTCGAGCCATCTTCTCTGATAAAGATTTAACTCTTTCTGGGTGAATATATACTAGAGGCTCTTATGATTTGTCAATACGTTTACATGAACACCATACAAATAGTGTCTCTAAATTTTTAAGACAAAAACAACTGTTGCAAGCTCAAGGTGATGAGTCGGGTAGTTCTTCTCATGAATCTTAAGCTGTCTGGAGGCATAAGTTATGACCTTACCATGCTGCATCAGGACATAACCCAAGCCAACTCTGGATGCATCACAGTAAACCACAAATAAACCATCTAACCCTTCTGGTAGAGTCAAAACTGGAGTTGTAGTCAACCTGGTCTTCAACTCTAAGAAGCTTTTCTCACATTCATCTGACCACTAGAACTTGACCTCCTTCTGAGTAAATTTAGTTAATGGGGAAGCTATGGATGAAAATCCTTCAATAACTCTCATGTAGTAACCAGCCAAACCCAAAAGTCTTATGATATATATCAGAGAAGTGGGTCTAGGACAGGCCTTCACAACCTCTATTTTCTGAGAATCAACTTGGATGTCCTCACTAGACACCACATGACCAAGGAATGCAACTGACTACAACCAAAATTCACACTTGCTGAACTTAGCGAGTAACTGGCGATCCTAAAGAGTTTACAGCCAACTCTCAAATTATATGCATGCTCTTCTTTGATCCAAGAATAAACAAGGATATCATCAATGAAAGCAATGATGAACATGTCCAAGTACTGCTTGAACACCCTGTTTATCAGATCCGTAAAAGCTGTAGGAGCATTCGTTAATCCAAAACACATAACTACAAATTCATACTGACCATACCGAGTCCTAAAGGTTGTCTTCAGGATGTTACTAGCTCTGACTCTGAGCTGATGATAACCATATCTGATGTCGATCTTATAGAAGCAACTAACACCCTGAAGCTAGTAGAACAAGTCATCAATCCTATGGGATACTTATTCTTGATTGTGACTTTGTTCAGCTGACAGTAGTTGATGCACATCCTGAGAGAACCATCTTTCTTACGCACAAAAAGAACTGGATCACCCCATGGAGAGATATTGGGTCTGATGAAGCCCTTATCTAGAAGGTCTTTCAGTTGTTCCTTTAAAACCTTAAGCTCAGCTGGATCCATTCTGTAAGGAGGAATTGAGATAGGCTGGGTATCTGGAAAGAGATCTATTTCGAAGTCAATTTCCCTTTTGGGAGGAACTCTGAGAAGATCTTCTAGAAACACTTCTGGAATTCATTCACCACTGGGACTGACTCAGGAGTTGGGCTTTCAGAATTTAAATCCTTAACCCAAACAAGATGATAGATATACCCTTTGGAAATCATTTTTCTGGCCTTAAGGTAAGAGATGAATCGACCTACAGGCACTGAGGTATTACCTTTCTATTCTAGGACCAATTCATTGAGAAACTGGAATCAAACTATCCTGATTCTACAATTGACTGAGGCATAACAGGACTGTAACCAATACATGCCTCGAATGATATGGAAGTCAGTCATTTCTAACTCTACTAGATCGGCTGAGGTAATTTTCTGGGAAATTGTGACAGGGTAATGTCTGTATACCCGTCTAGCTATAACTGGATCACCAACTGGAGTAGAGACTGAGAAAGGTTTTGGGAGTGTTTCTGGACTGACACCAAAATTTACTACTATATATGGAGTTACAAAAGAAAGTGTAGCCCCGGGGTCTAACAAGGCATAAACATCAAGATGGAAGACTTGTAACGTACCCGTAACCACATCGGGAGAATCCTCCAGGACCTGTCGAGTCTGAAGGGCATGTACTCTATTCTGGAATTGATCACCACCTACACTAGATGAGTCATCCTGCTGAGTTGAGTGACCTACTGGAGCTGCGGTAGAGTTAGCCTGATTCTAGGGATGAGTATCCCTGCCCTTATGAGAAGTCATTAGGCACTCTTTCATTTTGTGGCCCAGCTTGCCATACCTAAAATATTTTCCACTACCTTCCATACACTCACATTGGTGGTTCCTACCACACTTGTTGCAAACTGGATGAGTGCGCCCACTAGTGACACTATTTTGGGACTTGGAGCATGGTGCCCTATTCTGCTGATCCTATCTGAACTGAGGCACCGGAGCACTGGCGGAAGATGGAGCTGGAGCTAAAGATTTTAGGCAGAACCTACCACCATCTGACCTCTGTTGAGAGTAACTGAAGTCACCTTTCCTAGTCCGCTTGTTGTCTCTTGCCCTTATTTTAATCTTTCCCTCATCAATTTGTTGGCCATGAGTCATTAACCTATAGATATCCATATCCTTCACCAACATAGCAGTCCTACACTCATTGACCACGTCATATGAAACACCTGATATGAACTTGCTCATGCGGGCCCTGGAGTCAGCAACCATTGTCGGGGCATACTTCGACAATTGATTAAACTTGATGGAGTACTCCTTCACGCTCATATCATTCTGCCTCAAGTTGATAAAATCCTGAACCCTTGCTTATCTGAGTTCAATCAGGAATAACCTATCCAAAAATGCAGTTTGAAAACAATTCCAATCCACTGGGCCAGCATTAGCACCTCGTGACTCATTTCATTATTGATACCACACATGAGCCACTCCCTTCAACTAAAAAGTGGCTAAGTCTGCACTCTCAACCGAGGTGACACCCATAACCTCCATTACCTTTTGGATGTCATCCAGGAATTCCTGTTGATCTTCCTCCGACTTGGAACCATGGAACTCTGGAGGTTTCATCTGAGTGAAGTCTCGAACCCTAGCTGCAGCGGAGTTAGTCTATGGTGAGACTGGTGACACAACTTGTTGATTGACCTAGGTAGTCATGGCCTGAGAAAGCACCTGAAAGGCACCTCTAAACTCCGCATGAGTGACTTGCTCATTCAGAGGGTCTTCTAGAGCTAGTGGTGCTTGTTGGTTTCCATTCTTGTTTTTGTTCCCACTTGTATTCACTCTTTTGGGAGGCATTTTTCGTAACGCATAGAACATGAGTTAGAAGTATATTAAATAGAGTTCATACTCTATATCACGAGACGGAACAAAAAGAAGGGAAGTTTTCCTAAAAATGTCTTGTAGCTTCTCCCCTATAAGTGTGTCGTGTTTCACACCCATGAAGAAGGCTCACTCGATGTGTCTTTCAGATACCCTAGGATACTTGAACCTTATTCTCTGATACCAAATTTGCCACGCCCGAGGCTACCCTCTAGACGCAATACGGTGCTTAGTGTCACAACTGACCCCAAGCTAACCCATGGTCTGGCATATCTAGGCATTTTTTTAAAATCAAATACAATATGTGTGGAAGCTAAACTGGTTTAAATAAGTAGGTGGGAAATATAATCCAAGCATATCTTAATATATATATAAATATCTAAGACTATAGTAAAACTAATAGTAAAACTGACAACCCAAAAGCTGATTCTAATTCTATGTCTGAAAGCCTCTAACTGAAGTGAGTTGCTGGGACAAGACCCCAGCTAACTCTAAAAAGTTTGAAAAAAATTTAAATATAAGACTGAAATGATTAAGCATAACTATTTTCCTTGAACTATGAAGACTAACCACGGAGTTGTTGAGTAAGGACTGGAAAGTCGCACTAAGCGCGGTCTGGATGCTGAGCACCTTAACCTACATCATGATAAGATGTAGCACAAAAGTATGCGTCAGCACTTGGAATGTACTGAGCTTGCAAAGCTGTATATATAAGTACTGAACATGAATAATATACTTAGTATGAAACTAAAAACTACACCGATGCAATGACCAAGTATAAATCATGAATTCTGAAGTACTGAAATGAACTGAAATAATTGAATACTAAATAAATTGTCAATGTATAGACTGATTCTAGATTGTGGGAGCTACTATTAACCGACATATCACAAGTTGAGCTAATTATAGGGCCAACCTATAACCCTAGCTGGGAGGTGTTCATACCTTGCCAAGGGTGCAAATGAATCTGACGTGGATCCACTAAACTGATGTCCACGATGTACAAGGGTGTCAAGCCTAATATGATGGTTGACCCCTTTAGAACCTATGGTGGTGCCATAGTTTTGGGACTCAAGGACTTCTACTAAAGGTCTTAGCCTAAACAGATGGGTGAGCCTTCATCCCTTTGTCTACTCGGTGCTAAGTCTAATCCCAACTGAATATATAAGCAATGAATGCAAACTAAAAAACTGGATAGCTCAAATACTGATATAACTGAGAATGCACAATAATACTGAAAACTGAAGGCATTTATATCATGAAGCATGGCTTATTAAATTATCTGACTAGCAAGTATAAATTATGAGTACTGCAATTCACACATGCTAAGGTTACTGAATTCTATATGTATGGATATCCTAGGTTCCCAAGAAAACATGTAAAGAATTTCATACAAGCAATAAAATCTGAATTTCAATGGTTTCATAAGGTTTAGAACCCTAGGTCTAAAGAACTACTTGAAAACTAAAGAACTAGGCTAAATCTAGGGAGTCAATGGGTTCAGGGACCCATTAATGAAATCCCACATACCTGGAAGATAATCTATGAAGGAAATCCTAGGATTGAAGCTTGAACTTGACAAAACCCTTCTGCTTGTTCTTGAGAGGAAGAAGCATTTTTTTCTCAAAATTTTGCTAAGTATCAGTTTAATCTGAGGGAATGAGGGGTTTGGGTAGTTTTAGGCTTAGTAATTAGGCTTAGATAAGATAAAACAATGAAGCTTAGGCTTTAAAAGAGGTAGGAAAAGTTTGGAATACCCCTGGGAATTTTAAAAGAAAATTGCTGAAATTCTCGGAACATCGATCCACGGATTGGTCAACGGACCGTGGTTCTGAATGATGGATTGTCGACTGAGTCGTGGTTTTGTCCCTGAGTTTTGGGGGTTCTTTGGTCTGATGAAACCACAAGTCACAGGATGGACATGGTTCTAAACTACGGTCTGTGGTCTAACTCGTGGTTTCTGATAAGTCGGTAGTCTACCAACTTATTGAGCCTTTACTCATGAATTATTACTATATTTTGATAAGATTTAGAGGTTCTTATGGCCTTTATTGATGTCTATGCAGGTGCTTATGATCAAAGATGAAAAATGAGGAAATGGACTCAAAAAGAGCTAAAAAGGAGTGAAGTGTGAAGTGAGCAAGCAAAACAAAGATTCTGCTGAGAGATGCGGCCCTCGTGCAACACGCATGCACATGGCTTGAGACGGACCGCACCTCCCACCGCATGGAGATGAAAGTTGACTGAAGAATCTGTTATGGGGTGCGGTCATTGTGCGACACGTATAATGCCATGTGGGAACTGCACCCCCTTCGCATGAAGCTGACTAATTTGCTGAGTCACTGGATCACTGAAGCAGGGTGTGCGACACGCACTTCACAACGTGCAGACCGCAAGTTGCGCTGCACACTGCCCGAAGGGCATTTTTGTCCAAAGTTATGTGACGTTTTGGGAATGTTTATAAACCTATTTTAGGCCCAATTGTAAAGGATTTCAGCTAGCACTAAGTTTTAGAACAATTTTTCTTAGCTTTGTTAACAAGTTTTCCCTTCTAAGAACAAGAAGAGGGTTTCTCACATTTCCTTCTTCCCAATTCTTAGAACCACCCTTTGTATACAAATTGAGCTTGGATATTGAGAAATTTAGCTTGAATGGAAGGGAAATTGAATTACCCATTTGGCATATCTCTTTCCTTAAGCATGAGTAGCTAAACCTCTTATCTAGGGATGTGTTGATGATGGCTACTTGATAAATGGGTGTGGGTGTTGCTAATTCTTGTTTATAATTGCTTTACTGACATAGGCTAGTGATTTCACCATATTTTAACTCTAAAATTGGTGGTTTCAAATATTGATTTTACTTACTTGGTTATGGTTTTGCTTGAAAGTGGAGATCATAGCTTCGAATGTGAAATTATTAGTAGGAACTTGGGCTTCCATTTAGATTGAGGCTAAAAATGGCTCAAATCGATGGAATCACTCACTTAAGGGTCTAAAGCTAGAAATAGTATGACCTTCGTAAACAATAGCTTGGTTGTTTATTAATTAATCAATAGTGCTTGACTTAAGGCTGTTGAATATATAGTTGTTGATCGAGAAATAAATAACCATACCTAAAACCAAGGTTACCCATGTCATTTAGCATGAATTTGCATGAATAAGCATTCACCATATCCCATGATCGAGTCCTATTTGACACATATCCCTAGTAGTCCTCTCTATTATCTACACCCTATTTTACTTTATTGCTTTATTTTGTTGAAATGTAAAATTGTGACTGATTCCCAATTCCCCCCTTTTTATATTACTCACTCTCATTGTGAACTCTATTTTATAATCACCTAGGCTAAACTGTGTATTCACTGTGGGATCGATCCTGACATCCGTTAGGAACTATAAATGTGTTCTGCTCTGATGATCACCGATACCTCCTAATAGGAGAGTATATTTGAGAGTTATCAAAAATGAAGTCATTGCCGGGGAATTAAGTTGATTAGCCTTTTTGATTGTAAATTTGAAATCACCTTGAGAGTGTTTATTTCTTTTTACTTTGTTTGTTGTTTGTGTTGTGATTGATAAGGCTAGTCTATGAGCAAGGTAGGTGGCAACGATAGTGTCAACGGAGGCTACATGGACACAGAAGCTGCTGATCATGTGTTACAAATGGGAGTAGGTGCAATCCGCCTACCCCTCACGGTGGGAAATGCGGTATTTCACGTTACTAGCATAATGCTCCATTTGATCCAAATAAAGGGTATGTTTGGAGAAGGAGCCCATGAAGATGCCAACCGACACATCCGCAATTTTGTGGAGATATGCCAACCGTCCATATTCAAAAATATCTTCCAAGAATCAATTTGATTATGCCTATTCCTTTTCTCTCTAACAGGGAAAGCCACGGTGGGGTTTGAGGAATTTCCGGATGGGTTCATTACCTCTTGGAATGAATTGGTGGATGCCTTTATAACTAGATTCTTCCCTCCATCGCGTATGATGCAGCTAAGGGATGAGATTACCAACTTACGCCAACTCCTGAGGAGCCTCTACACGAGGCTTGGTTGAGATACAAAAAGAAGATTGTGGTGTGCCCTAACCATGGTTTGATGGACCATGTCTTGTTGCAAAGCCTCTTTAGATACTTGAACTCAATGAATAAATTCGTGGCCAATAATCTTGGTGGTGGTACCTTCATGGATCTCTAATTTCCTGTTGCCTCGGCCCTTCTTGAGAGAATGACCAAGACTAACCAAGCTTGGCACACAAGGGAGGTGAATATTCTAACCTCAGGAGTGACCACATCCATCCTAACAAATGAGATGAGGAGGAAGGATGAAGAGAGGGATGAGATCATGGAAAAAATGATGACACAAATTGACCTCTTGGCAAAATATGTGATGGGGGCTTGTGGTGATAAGACTGTGAATGTTGTGAGTACACAAAAAATCAAGGTCAATGATGAAGAGCTTATGACCATCGTGGATGGAAAAGTTTGCTATGTAATGGCGGGTTCTCGTCCAGTGTATTATCGCTTGAGGGATGAGAACCATGGTTGGAACAAGGAATGAGATGGGAATTGGAGAGATCGTGACAAGGATGGTGATAGATTCAACCACTAGAGCTCAAACCCATATGTACCTCCCAATAAATCGGATTCCTTATACCAACCCACCACAATCAATCCCGGCCACTCTAAGATAGAGGACATATTGTCCTTGGTTTTAAAGAAAGTGAATTCGACAAATACCGGGGTTTGTGAGCTAAAAAGTGAAGTGTCTACACTTCATCAAATCATGAGCTCTTATTCAGCTTCAATGAAACATCTTGAAGCCCAAATGAATCACCTCTCCTCCCAAATGAACCTGAGATTGAAAAGAACACTAACTAGTGACACCACCACAAATCCTAAGAATGATGCTCATGTCATGGCGATTGTCACTAGGAGTGGGAGAACAAGTGGAGTGGTAAGAGAGTCTATTGTGGAACCGTTGGTTGTGGCAAACAAACATGTTGTTGAAGCTGTCATACAGCAAAGTGATAAAGGAAAATAGATCATGCGTGATAGTGATGTTGTAGAACCAGGGGTTGGGTTGAATCTTGGTTCACCCAATGCCCCAGTAAGTGTTGATGTTGATGAAGAGAGGGAGAAGGTTGAATCTCCTCCCCAAGTTGCTATTGATGTTAAGGAGGATCCCCCTCTTGTGCAAAGTGTGCCAACCACACTATCCAAGGGACCTCTTCCATACCCTCAAAGGCTTAACAAGAAGAAGGAAGATCACAAGTTTAGCATGTTTGTTGACATGTTTAGCAAGCTATTGATAAACATTCCTTTAGTTGATTCCTCGATGCAAATGCCGAGGTATTCAAAATTCATGAAAGATTTGCTTAACAAGAAGAAGGTGGTTAGTGTAGAAACCATTGAGATATCACACTGCTGTAGCGCTGTAATAACAAGCTATGTTTCTACAAAGCGAGACGATCCCGGTGCATTCACCATACCGTGTACTATTAAGCTCTTTGTGTTCTGTAAATCCTTGTGTGATCTAGGGGCGAGCATCAATTTAATTCCCCTAGTAATTTTTAACAAGCTAGGTTTGGGTACACCCAACCCTACATCTATGAGACTTCTCATGGCTGATCAGTCCATTAAGCATCCGGTAGGAATCATATTCGACATATTGGTGAAGGTTGACAAGTTCATTCTCCCGGAGGACTTCGTGATCTTGGATTATGAAGTCAATGTTTAGGTGCCCATCATCTTAGGGTGACCATTGTTAGCCACGGGGAAAGCACTCATGGATGTTGAACTCAGCCAGCTCAAATTCCGAGTGGGGAATGAAGTGGTGACATTCAATGTATGCCAACCCACAAGACCTTCGGATGACTTGAGGGTGATCTCGATGATAGAGTTGGAGGGCAAGCTTGATCCTGCCTTTGAAGAGCATGAAAGGGGCAAGTCGGCAATATGTTGATGTTTTGAGGTTGTTGAAGGAGAAATTCTTTTTATTGGGATGGGGCCATGCCAACCAGATTGGCATGCTATCCAATAATGACTAAGTTGAGGTACTATCATCGATCCGCGATGTTAAATCAAGCGCTTCTTGGGAGGCAACCCAAGTGTCTTTACTTTAATTTACTTTACCTTTTTGTTGTTTTTGGTGTGTTTTAGGAATGCATGGAGTAGAGGAATGAACAAGTGGAAAAACAGGGCGAAAAGGAGTCGTACGGAGGACCATGCAGTTTTCACAAGCCATTGTATGCGTCGCACAGCCCAACGCCTGCCAAACCAGAAAGTTGGGAAGAAAAATAGAAATTAGAAGCGATGTACGATAGCCTGTGCGGTCCGCACAAGCCCATGTGCGCATCGCACCTCCATCGTATGCTGAAGCAGAAGACTGGGCCAAACTCAGGGCATGAATAGATAAGGTGCTAAACGACATGCGGTCTGCACAAGGGCTTGTACGAACTGTACATCACGGTGCACCAAGGTAAAATTCAATTTTTAGTTGACCTAACCTGTTAACCAACCCGACCTGGAGACCGACCCGGCTCAATTTTCTTCTTCTTTTCCTTTATATTCCGCCACCCTTCTCTTCTTTTTCCATATTCTCTCCTACAACTTCTCAAATTCTCTCCCAAAATCCCTTAAACTTCCCCAAAATCTTCTCCTCCCCTCACCCAAACGTCTCCTCCGCTTCACCACATGTGCCGCTGTCATAGTTCTCCGGGCAAGTTGTTGGGTCACCATTATTGCTCTAAAAAAGCTTCAATTTTTACTTCTTTCCGCCTAATCTTCACTTGTGGTAAGTTTCCCGATGTTAAATACATATTTTTATGAAGGTTGGGAACTCATATTATGAAGCATGCTTGTTAGAATAGCCATGTTGATTTTGGGTGAGATCAAAAAATTTTGGGCCCTCAATTTTGAATTGTGCTATGGGTTTTGCTTAGGATCAACTTGGTAGAACTTGATATTGTGATAATGCATATTGATTGGTAGTGATGTTTAACCTTGAAAACTGTATTTAGGGTGAAGTCTGAGTAACCCACTTGTGATTGATGCATGATTTGGCCCTATGATAGATTGGGTGATGTCATTCTTTAGGGAAATCATCATTTTTCATAAGGTTTTGATTGAATTGTTGTTTGGGCTAAAATTTACTGCTATTCGTACACCCATGTTCTTTGTTGAAAAACTTTATGGGTGTATGAACTTATGCGGAGAGGTAATTATTATTGTTAATCCTGTGCCAAATTAAGTAATTGAAGGCTTGATGTTCCCAATGATAGACGGGGTAACGTCCCTCTTAAGGGAAATCGATGAGTTATCTTTTGCTGGTTGGTTTTGTCAACAGAAGCCCGGGGAAGTTTGAGCACCTGGACGATCGTGTGGTCATGATATCCCTTACCCCCTTTGTTAAATTTTTTGGTTGTTTCTTGGTACCAAGTACGTAAACCAAATCTTGCTATTTGAATCACATACGTAATTCACAAGAACACATGGAACCGAAAATTGCAATTACGCCTTTGTGCGTTTTGCATGTGTTGCATAGATCTTGATATGCAGAATGCATAAGGCATCGCACCATGCAAAAATAGGCCACCAGTTCTCTATTTTGATATGTGATGGCTGGTGCAACATGCATCCTGGTTAGTGCGGTCCGCAACAACTTCACACATGCGAGTTGAAACAACTGAAGGTTTCTGTTAGCTCATGCGATGCCATGTCTGACTTACACCTCGCTTGGTGTGGTCCGCACGTGATTCGCATGAGCCAACAGTCCCATACTTTGTTTTTCTACTCCTTTGCATTCCATCCTTTGTAGTTTGTTAACTTCTTTTTGATCTTTTTCTTTCACATATGAAAAAAATACAAAAAAAATTATTTTTGTTATTTTTGGACTCACAATCTCCATTTGAAGAACATGTCTTCTAACAGGGGAAACACCGATTGAAGTTCACAAAGGCCAAGGGCTCCCTTCTCGTCCAATCTAACCTTAAAGGGAAAGAAGAAAACCTCATCTTCCCGCACACAAGTTTCAGAGGAGGAGAGAGTTTGGTTTAGAGTGGAAGGTATGAGGGCAATTTATGAGCATGATAGGGGTAAGTAGCAGAGTTTTAATCTAGATGCAGTGGGGGATAACCTACCTAACATCCCCAAATAGTTTGCCCACCGACAGTGACAACTATTTCAGGAGGTGCTCGGAGACTATTATAAGGAAATTGTCCAGGAGTTCTTTGCTTCATACCAAGCCATGCAAGATGCTAAAGGCTATAAAGGGGGACCAGAAACTTTTCCCGCCTTGGAATCCATCATTGTTCGAGGCAAGGAAATCTGACTCACTCCAGATGCTATCAATGTTGTCTATTGGAGCACTCCAATTGAGCCAGCACCAACACCTGCACTCATGGCCAAGCTGACAGTCAAGTATAAACCTCTTAAGTGTGTGGCTCCTATCATTTCTCCTGACACACCTCTTTGGGCCACTATGGGGGAGACATTCCACGACTGTCCTTACACTTTGAGGCTCGCCTTTGGTATGACTTTATTCTCTACCGCTTCCTACCTTCTCAGAATGACCAAAAGGTCACCCATGATGGGGTCATTCTGGTAGCCTCAATCATGGTGGGGGACCATGTCAACTTTGGTGAGATTGTTGCCTTAGTGATCAAGAGGAAGGCTCACTGGGAGAATAATGAATTCCCCTTCACTGTGCTCATAAGTAAACTTTGTGCAAATGTGGGCATTCCTTATTTCAGTTGTGACACTCCTACCTCCGCCACTGATGTGTTGGATCTTGACAAGAAAACTGGCAGGGATGCACCTCGTTTCAAAATGTGTAGGATAGAGACATCGATAGAGGTTGAGGTTGATGACTCAGATGCCAAAGAAAATGCTTCCTCTCCTTCTAAGGCCACTTCAGAAGCACCCAAAACCACTGCACCAAGAAGACCTTTGACCAAGAGTGGGATCCAAGATATGGTTGACAAAACATACCATGAGAGGCAATTAAGGGACTTGGAAAATGATCTACCAGGCTTGATTTATAGGGCAGTCAAGAGGTCCATTAAGGGAGTTGTGGATAGAGTGTCCAATCTTTGCAAAAGGGTAGATGTCATTTAGAGATACATCAAAACACTACGGAAGCACCTCGACAAGGCAAAAGGTAAGGATCCGGTGATAGAGGCAGATTTGAGCACCTTACCACCACCTCGTACCATTCATGGTCTTATAGATGACTTGCTTGCATCCCTTACGGATGATGCGGAGGAGCTACCCAGTGATGTACATGCATTGCTTGATGAGTATGACCAGAATCTAGATTTTAAGCATGCTCTCCGTGAGTCCACGACTACTGCACACTCCTGAAAGAGTGGTGCAGGTCCTAGTGGACAGACTGCAGATGATGAGGCATATTCCTCCGGGGACTGTTGCACCCCCTTTCCCATTACTTGAGCTTGTAGCATTGAGAGCAATGCTTCTTTTGATGGGAGGGGTGCTCTTTATTATTATTGATTTTGGTTGCCCATGATTGGTCTTGAGATATTTCTATTGCCCTTGCCGGGACTTGTTGACATTCTTAGTTTCTCTTGCTAGATTTGATTTGGCCCTTGTCAGGCATATTTTGGATGATTGTGATGATATTGCCCTTGCCGAGCCTTTTTGTTTATGTTTTTTTAGCTTAATTGTGCCCTCGCTGGGCTTGATTTTGAATGTTTGGTTGTGTGTCAGGTTAGTCTTACATGATTCCATTGTCTTGCTACTCGTGCCTTGCAAATGCGTTAAGAGCCTACGCCAAGGCTTGTTTCTAGAATGACTTATGAGTGCGGAAAAATTTGGTTATCACCTTGTTAATAGTAGTTTAGCAATAAACTCAGCGAAATTTCTTAATACCACGGTTCTTTCACAAGGAGCAAAAGTTTTCTTTTATTTTATTTTCCTTTTTTTCTTTTGTGTCGAACCGGGTTGGTATTTCCCTATGATAGATTGAGAGGCAACTTTCTTAAGGAAAATGCCAAGTTTTATTTAAATTTGAGTCCGTAGTTTGCTTGTCTCGAAATGGACCCACCAAAAAAAAATTCTCGGTAAGATATTTTTTGAAAATAAAAAAGGAAGAGGGAAAATGAATTTTTGAGGAAAGCATTCTCTTGTCATGACATTCACTATCTTGTTTTAGCTTGATCGATTCAAAAACGAGTGTGTAATGAACTCGGAATAGCTTGTCAAAAATCATTTGTCCCAATTGATTTTGAGACTAACGAAAGAAGTCTTGTGGCATGATGCCTTGTGTGGTGAGGCTTTACTTTGATTCTTGTGCATATGTGTCATCTAGAACTTGCCCTGAATGTGATTCAAGGTGAAATTCTAGGTGTGACCAAGTTTGGAAGATGACATTTAGCCCTTTTTGATAGCCACTTCACCCAGATGACTTCCCTCTATATCAATCTTAGTGAACCCATTGAGCTTGTGACCGTTCTTTGGCACCTTATTTAACACCTTGACCTTTTTGAAACCTCTCTTTTGGCACCCGTCAGCCCTAGTTGCTTAAAAAGTAAAAAGAAGGCTAAAAGCCTAAGTTTGGGGGGGAATGAAAAGACAACATAGGCAAATGCCTAAGTTTGGGGGTGTATGTGATTAATGAGGAGAAGAAAATGGATGCACTTCAAGTGCAAGGTAGCATCGTGAAATTTGAATTGAAAATTTTCTCCAAAAGTTCAATCGAATGAGCAAAATGAAAAGAAAGAATTGGTGATACCAAATGAAGGTGATACAAGGAGTTGAATGATCATGATTTAAAAGGAGAAGCTTGGGGTGTGCGAGGGATAAATAAGGTGAAGTCAAAAGTCAAAAATGCCAGCGGTGTTCGAAATGATAACAAAGAGCATTAGGGAGGTGTAGTCACTTGAACCAAATAAAATCCCCACCTTATCCCCAGCCATAATCATAACCCGCAAGTCCTTGGTGATTCCAAGCTTGGATACCCTACATTAGTGGCGATCTACATGAAAGGCAAGCCTATGGGCCGACATGGGTGCACTTGAAATTTCTTGAGAGAGTGAGTCTTTTTTTCTCCTATAATCACTTTGTTTTGAGAATTGCATGATTGTGAGTGGGTTTCTCTCTTGTGGTGAGTGGCATCATGCACTCTAATTGAAACATGAAGTCTCTATTTCAATTGAGAGGAATGAATGAGATAAATTGTGTAGCGAATCTCGAGGAAAACCTTGATGGTCCATGCCAATGACTTGAGAAGCTTTGTATCTTGTTTTGAATGACAAAATTTCCTTGATTTTAAATGAGAAATGAAGTCTTTTTGAAAAAGGTTTTGAAATGATCTATTACCTTGATGATGTGGTGGTTCAAATTGAGATGAGCACCATAGTTGAGTCTTTTGCTTAAGTATTTTTGTTTGTTATTTTTCTTAGTTTTTAGAATAAAGTAGTCTTTTGTGCCTTGATTGAGTCTAGAGAATAATTCATTCCTTACCTTGTGAGTATCTTGCTTGAGGACAACTAATTGTTCAAGTTTGGGGGTTTGATTAGTTGGTAGTCTACCAACTTATTGAGCCTTTACTCATGAATTATTTCTACGTTCTGATAAGATTTAGAGGTTCTTATGGCCTTTATTGATGTCTATGCAGGTTCTTATGATCAAAGATGGAAAATGAGGAAATGAACCCAAAAAGAGCCAAAAAGGAGTGAAGTGTGAAGTGAGCAAGCAAAACGAAGATTCTGCTGAGAGATGCGGCCCTCGTGTGACACGTACTTGGCTTGAGGTAGACCGCACCTCCCACCTCATGGACATGAAAGTTGACTGAAGAATTTGTTGAGGGGTGCGCTCACTGTGCGACACGCACAATATCGTGTTCAAACTGCACCCTCTTCGCATGAAGCTACCCAATTTGCTGAGTCACTGGATCACTGAAGCAGGGTGTGCAACGCGCACATCACAATGTGCAAACTGCACATTGCGCTGTGCACCGCTAGAAGGGCATTTTTGTCCAAAGTTATGTGACATTTTGGGAATGTTTATAAACCCATTTTAGGCAAAATTGTAAAGAAGTTCAGCTAGCACTGAGTTTTAGAATAATTTTTCTTAGCTTTGTGAACAAGTTTTCCCTTCTAAGAACAAGAAGAGGGTTTCTCACAATTTCTTCTTACCAATTCTTAGAACAACCATTTGTGTACAAATTGAGCTTGGATATTGAGAAATTTAGCTTGAATGGAAGGAAAATTGAATTACCAATTTGGTATATCTCTTTCCTTAAGAATGAGTAGCTAAATATCTTATCTAGGGATGTGTTGATGATGGGTACTTGATAAATGAGTGTGGGTGTTGCTAATTCTTGTTTATAATTGCTTTATTGACATGGGTGTAGTGATTTCACCATATTTTAACTCTGAAATTGGTGGTTGCAAACATTGATTTTTCTTACTTGGCTATGGTTTTTCTTGAAGGAGGAGATCATAGCTTCGGATGTGAAATTGCTAGTAGGAACTTGGGCTTCCATTTAGATTGAGGCTAGAAATAGCTCAATTCAACGAAATCACCCACTTAAGGGTCTAAAGCTAGAAATAGTATGACCTCCCTAAACAATAGCTTGGTTGTTTATTGATTAATCAATAGTGCTTGACTTAAGGCTGTTGAATATATGGTTGTTGATTGAGAGATAAATAACCATACCTAAAACCAAGGTTACCCATGTTGTTTAGCATGAATTTACATGAATAAGCATTCACCCTATCCCATGTTCGAGTCATATTTGACACACATCCCTAGTCGTCCTCTCTATTGTCTACACCCTGTTTTACTTTATTGCTTTATTTTGTTGAATTGCAAAATTGTGACAGATTCCCAATTCCCCCTTTTTATATTACTCACTCTCATTGTGAACTCTGTTTTATAATCACCTAGGTTAAACTCTAAATTCCCTGTGGGATCGACCCCGACATTCGTTGGGAACTATAAATGTGTTTTACTCTGACGATCGCCGATACCTCCTAATAGGAGAGTACATTTGAGCGTTATCAGTTTTTGGGCCCTGAACTAAGGGTCCTCTGATAAAAGGGAACCACGACTCACAGGATGGACTGTGGTTCTAAATGATGGTCCATGGTTTGACTCATGGTTTTTGTCACTTGAGCTAAGGGTTGTCTGATCAAAAGGAACCACGGATGACACGATGGACCATGGTTCAAAACTAGGGTCTATGGTTCCATATGTGGTTCTGAGATAGGAAAATGGCACCTCTCTGATGACCAAGTCCACGAGTGATAGGATGGTTCGTGGTTTCAAACCACGGTCTGTGATGTTACCCGTAGACTGAAGAGGGACCAACACTGGAGGTCAGACCATGGGTCAGATCACGGGCGGTGGTTCTGGACTACAGTCCATGATCTCGACCGTGGTTTTTGGAAACTTGAAGTTTTCTGCAATTTTTCCTGTTGAGTGTTGTACAGTAGTTGGTTCAGATTCTGGAGTATTACAGATATAGATGGTTGTCCCACTAGAGGGCTAGTGTGGGTGTCATTCACAACCATTATCATGACAAAGGTAGTATTAGAGTCCTAGGTTTTTTGATCTCATTGTACAAGAACATGTCTAGTAGAGTCTAGCGGAATAGTGCGAAGACGTTTGTACTTTTCATCAGGAGGCTACAGGACACTAGGAAAACTCAATTTCTTCTTTCCTTTGTGCTATTTCTTGATCCCAATTAGTATCTGATGATCCAAATTAGTATCTCACTTCTTCCACTCTTATTCTCCAAGATGGTGAGAACATGTACATTAGGAAAGAGAGAAGAGGTACCCAAACAGGCTATTGGGGTTGCAGTTCATAGAAGAGGATAGGTAAGAGGAGGAAGAGGTAAAGAAAGAAGAGCAGCACCCATCAGAGACCGAGATTAGGCTGAAGAGCTGGCTTGGGAGATGTCAGGATCTCCTCCCTTATGAAAGGATATTCCTAAGTTTATAAAGGGTAAAGCAATACCAGTTCATGAAAATAAGGTGGCACCAATTCAGGGAGGTGCAACACCGATTTAGATGTCTTCGGCTATGATTCAACAGGTTATGAGCTTCTTGAGTGGGTTAGCAGGGACTGGGGCTACACCTGCAGTTCCTACTATGCAGCATCCGAGAGTGTATCATGAAGCTATTATAGCTCCTCAGATATATGAGGAGTCAGAGATGGGTATCTTCACGAGACAGGTAGCAGGTCCAGAAATGATCGAAGATGAGCATGATTTATTTTATATGTTTATCAATATAAAGCCTCTGGTCTTCCATGGTCATAAATATAAGGATGCGTATGAGTTTATCATCGACTTCCATGAGCGACATTATAAGATGGGGATAGCTGAGAGATATAGAGTGGAGTTCGTCACCTTACAGCTTTAGGGTGATGCTAAGATGTAGTGGAGAGCCTATGTGGACTGTATGGCTTTGGTCACCACCATTGACTTAGCACCAGTTCTATTCATTTTTCTTAGAGAGCTATAACCCATATACCTTGAGGGATAGGAGGAGAGATAAGTTCACTAGTATCGAGCAGGGGAGTTCATCAGTTGCAGCATATGAGGCTCGGTTTTATTTGCTCTACCATTATTCATTGTAGCTGATAAATACTGAGGAGGAATGAATTTACCTTTTTGTTAAAGGGTTGAACACAGGTCTCCAGATTTTAGCTCTACAGATAGTATCCTCTGGCAGGTCCTTTCAGTAGGTGATTGAGTTTATAAATAGTGTTGAGGGTGTGAAACATGAAAGTTATGCAAAGGTGGCAGCAAAGAAGTTCCAGACAGGGGGCAACTTCAGTGGTTTGTATTTTAGGGGTCAGAGTTCATAGGGGTACTATGAATTCCCTATTTAGTCAGCTATGTAGGTGTTAGTTGGGGGTCTATCGAAGGCCAGCCATCCTTCTCCAAACAGTGGTGGTTATCTTACTTCTTCTTCAGCACAATGACCCACCTTGGACTGAGTTTTCTATGAGTATAGCGAGATTAGTCATATTTGGAGGAACTGTCCCAGGTATCGGCAGGGTGGTCAGTCAGGACAATAGCAGGCTCTCCAAACTCTGACTCTGGTAGTTAGAGAAGATAATGGTTATGGTAGAGGTTGTCCACAAGGTGGGCTAGTTGTCACCAGGAAGGTAGAGATGGAAACTAGCCTAATAGAGGTAGTGGTCATATTGATCGGAGTGGTACTCAGACCTATAGGGGTAGCGCGTAGGTGGGTGATAAGGCCTATTTCTATGCCTTTCTAGGTAGGCTCGAGGCAGAAGCATTTGATACGGTGATCACATGTACTATTCTTGTCTGTGATCGGATGTCTACAATTTTATTTGATCCTGATTCTACGTTCTCATATGTATCTTCTGGTTTTTCTGTAGGGTTGGACATGGTGTGTGAATTACTTGATTTCCCTATTCATGTGTCTACTTTGGTTGGTGATTCTGTGGTGGTTGATAGGATTTATCGTGCTTATCCTATTATGTTTGTGGGGCGTAAATCAAGGGTAGATTTAGTGATTTTCGATATGGTGGATTTTAACATCATTTGGGAATGAGTTGGTTGTCTCCTAATTATGCTATCTTAGACTGTAGCACTAAGATAGTAACTTTGGCTATACCGGGGATGAGTAGACTTGAGTGGGAGGGTGACTATAGTCCTACTCCTATGAAATTGATATCTTTTCTTCGTGCCAAGAGTTTGATAGGGAGTGAGTGTTCAGCATTTTTGGCACATCTTTGGGATACTAGTGCAGAGGTCCCACCTATCGAGTCAGTGCTCGTAATGTGTGAGTTTCAGAAGGTTTTTCCTGTCGATTTGCATGGCATGCCACCAGACCGCGACATTGACTTTTGTATTAAATTAGAGTCGGGTACTTGTCCCATTTATTTTCCCCTTATTGGATGGCACCGACTGAGTTCAAAAGCTCAGTTACAAGAGTTGATTGGTTAGGGATTTATCCATCTAAGTGCCTCCACGTGGGGTGCTCTAGTTTTGTTTGTGAAGAAGAAGGATTGTAGCCTACGTATGTGCATATACTACTGGTAGTTGAATAAGGTTACGATCTATAACAAGTATCCTCTTCCTTATATCGATCATTTGTTCGATCGGTTTCAGGATGCATCAGTCTTTTCTAAGATATATTTAAGGTTCGTATATTATCACCTAAAGATTCTGGCTGCTCATATTCTTAAGACTGCATTCCACACCTGGTATAGGCAGTATAAATTTCTAGTGATGTATTTCGAGCTAACTAATGCCCCAACCACTTTTATGGGGGATATTTAAGCCCTACTTAGACTTATTTGTGATTTTTTCATTGATGACATCTTAGATTATTCTAAGAGTGAGGAGGAACATTAAAATCACTTTAAGGATTGTTTTGGGTTTCCCAAATGAGAAAGAGCTTTATACAAAATTTTCTAAGTGTGAATTCTGGTTGGATTCTATGTCCTTTTTGGGATATGTGATTTTGAAGGAAGGGGTGATGGTAGACCCGCAAAATATTGAGGCAATTAAGAATTAGTGTACGCCCACTTTAGTGACCGAGGTTCATAGCTTTATAGGGTTGGCTAGTTATTATCGTATGTTTGTGAAGAGGTTTGCTTCTATTGCTACTCATCTGACCCCGTTTAACTCAAAAGGATGTACCATTTTATTGGTCGAATGAATATGAGAAGAGCTTTCAAATGCTCAAGACCATATTGACTACCGCCCTTATTCTTGCTTTGCTAGTGGAGGGTAAGAATTTCATTGTTTACTATAATGCCTCACGTTCTAGGTTAGGTGTTATTTTGATGCAGGAAAAGAACGTTTTGCCTATGCTTCGAATTGAAGGTTCATGAAAAGAATTACCCTACTCATAACTTAGAGTTGGTTGTTGTGGTTTTTGCTCTTAATATATGGAGGCACTACTTGTATAGAGTCTATTGTGAAGTGTTCACAAACCATCATAGTTTACAACATGTATTCACACAGAGGGATTTGAATTTCAGGCAGCGTAGGTGGATGGAGTTTCTTAAGGACTATGATATCACCATTTTATACCATATGGGTACCAACATAGTAGTCAATGCATTGAGTAGAAAATCTAAAAGTATGGGTAGTCTGTCTTATTTAAAGACTACCAGGCGTCCGTTGGCTAGAGAGATTCAGCCTCTAGCTAATAGTTTCATGAGACTTGAGGTGTCTGAGAAGGGTGGACTGTTAGCATGTATTGAGGCAAGGTCCTTAATTCTTAATCGGTTCAAGGCTAGACAGTTCAAGGATGCTAAGTTGAGCATAATCTGCGACAAGGTTTTACAAGGTGAGGACAAGGAGGCTAGGATTGATGATGAGGGTGTTTTGAGGATTAAGGGGCGAGTTTTTGTACCCTGTGCTGATGATTTGATTCATAATATTCTAGTTCAGTCTCATTGTTCAAGATACTTTATATATCCTGGTGCGACCAAGATGTACTATGATTTGAAGCAGAATTATTGGTGGGGTCAAATAAAGTGAGACATAGTTGATTTTGTTGCTAAATATGAGAATTGCCAGCAGGTGAAGTATGAACATCAGAAGCCTGGTGGTACTCTTCAAAGAATGCCCATTCTTGAATAAAAGTGGGAGAAGATAGCCATGGATTTTGTTGTTGGTGTTCCCAAGACTTTGGGAAAGTTTGATTCGATTTAGGTTATTATGGATAGGCTGATGAAGTCTGCACATTTCATTCCAGTCCAGGTGACTTACAATGCAAAAAAGTTAGCCAAGGTTTATCTCAAGAAAGTGGTCTGGTTGCATGGGGTTTTGATTTCTATTATCTCGGATAGGAGTACTCATTTTACCTCTAACTTTTGAGATAAGTTGCATGAGGATTTGGGTATTAGGTTTGACCTTAGTATCGCTTTTCACCCTCAAACTGATAGGCAGTCTACGAGGACGATTTAGGTCTTAGAGGATATGCTCTGTGTGTGTGTTGGATTTTAGAGGTCATTAGAACCAGTATATACCTTTGGTAGAGTTTGCATATAATAATAGCTACTATTCGAGCATGGATATGGCCCCGTTTGAGTCATTATATGGGAGAAGGAGTAGATCTCTTATTGGTTGGTTTGATGCATTAGAGGTGAGACCATGGGGTACTGACCTTTTGAGAGACTCAATGGAGAAAGTGAAGTTTATCCAAGAGAAGCTTCTAGCGGCTCAAAGTAGGCAAAAGGAGTATGTAGATAGGAAGGTAAGAGATGTGCATTTCATAGAAGGTGAGCGAGTATTTCTCAAAGTTTTACCCATGAAGGGTGTTATGAGATTTGGTAAGCGTGGTAAGCTTAGTCCTAGGTACATTGGACCTTTTAAGATTCTTAAGAGTGTGGGGATGGTAGCCCATAGATTGGCTTTGCCTCCAAGCTTGTCGGGAGGTCATCCCGTGTTCCATGTGTTGATGCTCAAGAGTTATTGTGGGGATGGTGACTATATCACTCTCTGGGATTTGGTTCTGTTAGATGAAAATCTCTCTTATGAAGAGGAAACTATTTCTATTCTTGATAGAGATATCTATAATTTAAGGACTAAGGATATTGCGTTCGTGAAGGTATTGTGGAAGAACTGTTCTGTTGAGAAGGCCACTTGGAAGACTAAAGGGGACATGCGTAGAAAGTATCCGCACCTTTTAGCCAATTCAGCTAACTCCTTATTTTTCCCTTTTTTTCTTGTTTCCATTCGGGGATGAATGGTTGTTTAATTGGTATATGATGTAGTGACTCTACCCGTTGTTATAGTGTTGTTTAGGGTGTAAGTACCTGATTAGAGTTATTCCTAGAATGAGAGTTGATAAATCTCAAGCTAGGGTGATTTTTGACAAAAATTAGGTGTTATGTGCTTAAGTGATGATTCGTGTTTCGTGGTGTAGTATTTGATGGTGTAGTGTTCATTGATGGATAGTAGAGTAGTATAGTTTTTTGTAGGAAGTTTTGGGATGATAAACGGGTTCATAAAACTCTGGTTATAGTGGTTGCCACATTGGGATCAATCTGTGATGTCTAAAATAAAGGTTTATGTTGTGAAATAGAGTATTTTAGCTGAGTTCACGAGTTTCTATTTCAGGGATCGGTGCAGCGGATGAAATCTCACTGTAGCAACACCGCCGTAGCGGTCAGAGTCCCACCACAGTTATCTTGGGAAATTTTGCCAAGGCTTGACATAGCCAGCCAAAGCTTGCCACGTAGGTCTTGCATAGCAATAAAATGATTGTTGTAGCAAAATACAAGAGGTAGATTTCCTGACTTAAGTTAGTTTTCCAAGTTTTATTTCACAAACTCTCAAAACTCATTCTAGAGTTCCAAGAAGGCAATTTTTTCAAGACTAGGGTGTTTTTCTTTGTTTGAGGTAAGTTATTTTGTTAACCTCTTTATTTAACAATCGATTATCATTGTATAATCGTTGGAAAGTGTCTAATGGTGGAAATTATGGGTTAGAATCCTAGGTCTGTGAAATTATGGGAAAGCCTATGTGTAAGGGTGATTATCATCTAGAATGCTTCTAGGGTGTAGATAAACACTTCCTAACATGAAATTGGTATTCCTGAACATGAATTAGGATGATTTGGGAACCTTGAGTTCTATAAAAATGTGACCTTTAGCATAAAAATGGCTTAAAAGAGGGGAAATTGGAGTAAATTCTCATGATTGGCGATTATGTAAATAATGTGTGACTAGTTGATAGTTAATTGACCCTTGTTGAACGCTATAGACCTCGAGTAGGGGTAGAGTTAGTGGATTGAATTCCTAAGGCCTAAAATGAAAGGGTAAATGATTAATTACTCTTTATTATTTGTCGGTTTAGACTTTGTACATTCTGAAGCATTGAGAAAGGGCAACTCTATTACAAGGTAGCTTGTGATTTGAAATTCTTCGATTGAGGTAGGTTATGGTTTAATTAGAGTTGAGACATGGTTTAGTACTTGTATTCTTTGAATTGAATAACTTGTTGATTGGTCTTCGGACATACTTGAAGTTGATATTGAGATCTTGTTAATGCTTGAATGAATAAGTTATTGTATATTAAACTTGATTAAAGAACGTTATGATGATAAAGTGTACTTGTGATAGTGCACTATGTTATATCCTGAGAGATATTAACTTGGAACCATAGGAAGATATTGGTTACGGTGTCGGGTACCATACCTGTACAAATATTGGTATTAATTTTATTATTATGAATCGAGTACCACACCGGTATGATACATGGACCCTGGTGCATCCCTTGTAGGTCATAGCTAGTTAGGCAGAAATAAGACCCTTTAGCATGTGTGTACAACTTAGATTTGATATGTGATTTAGTGTGACATATCATGATGATAACGAAAGTAAGGGAAACCCAATTGTATGGAAGTGAGGTAGGCGAGACCCATGTTGGGATATTGCATATTGAGGTTGTGGGTTCTTGATCATTATGATAATTTCTAGTGACTTATATGATTTGTTTCCAGACACTGCTTGGCTTATTTTTAAATGATTCCTTGTTGAGTGAACTACTTGTTGAGTATTGAAGTTCTATTTACTTGTTGTTTAATTTATTTGTATACTTGTTCTAAATTGGGTCGACCTATGATTTTTACCAGTACATAGCGGTTTATACTGATATTATCATGTACTCTTCTTTTGTTGAATGCAGAGTGTGTTCTAAAGACTCTGACGCGATCTCATCTCTAGCGGAGACAGTTGATTTTAATCCAAGGGTGAGCACTATATATTAAAGCTGCCATGGATCTTCGTATTGGTTCTTGTCACTTTTTCTGGACAAGGAGAGTTTTCTTATTTTGTTAGTTGGATGTCATAAACATGATTTTTGGACTT
Source organism: Jaltomata sinuosa (assembly GCA_003996215.1). Classification (NCBI taxonomy): domain Eukaryota; kingdom Viridiplantae; phylum Streptophyta; class Magnoliopsida; order Solanales; family Solanaceae; genus Jaltomata; species Jaltomata sinuosa. The sequence goes on along the minus strand of QJPP01001513.1, from coordinate 185,785 downwards.
AGAGTTCTTGTACAATGACTTTTGGGTCTTGAGAAATGCAATAGATAATAGAATATTTCCGCACTTGAATTTGTTAGTTTTTTACTATTTCCATTATTAAAGTTCGTTTTGTTATTATTTCGTCTAAAAATGACTAGTTAATTGGATTAAGGTTTGGGTTATATGGTTCTCCCACCGGAGGGTTAGTGTGAGTGTCACTCATGGCCATTTTGATTGTGACAGGGAGTTTGTGTCACCTTCTCATTCTAACATGGAGTTTTGTCCTTATTAAAGGAGTTGGTAACCCATATTTTTGTGCCAACTTCATCCTTCTGGGTATCTTGAGAGTTATTCACCTTTTGATTGTGAATATCACTCTCATTAACTTCTTTCCCATCTTTTATATCTTCCCTGTCAGTATTGTTGAGTCGTTGGGTGTTAACAAGTATGCTAAACTGATTTGAAGTGTTGAACACGTTTTCAGTACACGGGACATTAGTAGCTGTATCACTTAAGAATTTATCTGAATTCTTTTCCAGTGTAAATATCCCTGTGGCGGGGTTCCATATATAGTTTCCTAGGGCCAACAAACTTCCCAATTGTCATCCTACTTGGCTGTTGTTTCTCTTTATCCTTATTGCTTGCATTCTCCTGGTTCTTTTCCTTTTCTTTGTCTTTCACCCTATTTCTCAATTTAGGGTGTAATAGTCTACACTCCTCTTCATTGTGGCCTTGTAGCTTGCACTTTTTACAGTATTTGGGAAGAACATCATATTAAATCTTCACTTTGATAAAGTTGATCTCCTTTGTCTCTTCATTCTAAATTTTCAATTGTGCAAATTTCGGCATGTCTGCTAGTAGATCAACTTGCACTTTTACCTTGGCACAACTAGGCATGGTCTTCTTGATGGTAGCTATGTATAAATGAAAGGGTTCACCTACTGCAGCCGCAAGAGAGAATAGAAATTCCTTAACATAAAGAGTAGGTAACAAATCTGGGAAGGAGATCCAGGCTATGGCATGTGTGATTTTTTCATCCATTTTGAGTTTAGCATCGTAGATGAGAGGTCTCATCTGATATGCTACGCATCCTTTGCTACAATGTAATAGGCATTTTTTGACATGATGTTCACGAAATCTCTATTAAATTGAGTCTTATCAACACGTGCCTATTTTTTAGTAGGCCAATTTTACAATTTCCTTTCACTCCGCACCATTTTGGGATTTGAACTCTTAATTCATCAAGATCTGGCCATCCATATGAGAATTTACTAATAACTCTGTATTAGAGATTCTCAATTTTGTTCATTCTACTTACTTCACTTTCTGTCCTCTAAATAGTGGGAATTCCATTGATGTGTGTGATCTTTTTTATTGGTATTGCTCGACTGCTACATTTTTGGGTAGTATGGGACTGTTAATCTTGTCTAGGGTCACCATAGCTGCATAATTAGGAAGAGTAGGCAAATTGATAGGGGCTGCAATATCTGTGGGGTTGGGTTTTGAGGTTTTTTTTTTTTTTTAGATAAGCTTGGGTTTTTGGGGTGAAATAGGATGGTGAATTGAGATGCCGACGTCAAAGCAAACTAACTAACCACTGACGGAGGCTGGCTAGTAGCTGAAATGGCCATAACAAGGCTTAGGCACGCTAGGTTTAGGGTTTAAACGACAGAGAAGAAAACGTTTAGTTCATTACATTTCTCCTTTATTGGTCTAGCTAATATGATTAACTTTTTTTTCTCAATTAAATAAAGTTACATCTATCTAATTATGTCATTTTTTATTTTATATAATTTACTTCTCTTATATATAACCTTTTTAATTAACGCAATGCATATAGACACTAATCTAATTTTTTTTCTAAAAATACGTGGTCTTGTGGTCTAATTTCATCCATCTTGAGCTGTCCTTTCCATTATTCACGGACACATGTCAACCCCAAATATTTTAAGAGTGAATGAATTAAATTAAAATAGAAAGAAAAGAAAGGCATGTTTCGCGCCAAAAGCTTTTGAGACTCCCGCCATTGACCGTCCCCAAACAAATAATATAAAAGGGAATACAAAATTGAGGAAGCTCAAAGGTGATAAAAATGGGCAAAAAAAAACAGTACTGGTTACTGAAAACAGAGTCAGGAGAGTGGTCATGGGAAGACCAAGAAGCTAATGGCGGCATTTCAAAGTGGGACGGAGTGAAAAACAAGCAAGCCCAGAAGTATATGAAGTCCATGAACGTAGGAGATCTCTGTTTCTTCTACCACTCTGGGTCTAAAGCCAGGCGCGTGGTTGGTGTGGTCTCAGTGATGCGTGAATGGTACACAGATGACGGCGCTGTGGATGTCAAGGCGGTTGGAGAGATGAGGAGGTCTGTGGACCTTGCGGAGATGAAAAGGGATGAAGGGTTGAAGGGTTTTGGGCTTTTTAAACAGCCTAGGTTATCTGTTGTGCCGGTGGACAAGGGTTTTTGGGATAAGATTTGTGAAATTGGTGGGGGATTTGAGGGCGATGGTTGCGTAGACTGTGATGAATAGTTTTGTATATCCGGTGTTTGTATTTTTGCTTAGCCCATCTTTACTCTATGAATTTTGTGGTAATTAGGTTTTCCAAAGGAGTCATCAGTTCAACGACAAGTGTAGCTTGTTCATAATGGATATGTAAAGCTTGCATTTATCGTCACAATAGAGTAATGGTATCATATATTCACTTGCTTTAACATCTTGCATTTGTTTTTATATCACACCAAAATGTTGGAATCTTTTGTTTTAGGGAAAGAATATGTATGATCTTTGTCATCATGAATGAAATGTCAAATGCGTAAAGATAAGTAATTGGTGCAAACAACTAAACAACAGGAGCCAATCTCTTCAAGAATATCACACTCCAATCTCGTAAAGTTTTTCTCTTTTAAACCAACTGCACATTTTTTCATCTTCCAAAAGTATTACCTATGATTTGAGGGAATAAATGAAACTTGTAGGATAGCTAATCTATCTAAACAAATAAAGATGAGGTAAATATACAAAACAAAGGCTTCAAGCCTAGATGAATATGAAAAACACCACCAATACACCTCCAAAAAAATCTTACATCTACAGAAGAGCCTCATTCTCCAAGGTGGTTCAAAGAAAATCTCTTGCTTTTTCATGTTGAAAATCCGGAAAGCAGGCAGGCTCCACTTGATTGGTGACTTAGAGAAGCGAGTCTATCTGCCACTTGATTGCATTCTCTGAAGCAATGCTTCAGATTAAAACTGCACTGCTCCATAGTCTCTCTAAGTTTTTGCATTTCCTTATGAATCTTCCAAGGGATTAAAGTAGAGCCATTAACACAGCCCACTATAGCTTGAACACTACAAATTACTGAAAGCCATTCTCCAAGCACGATAGTAAATTAGGAAAAAGATTTGAAATTGGCTTCTCCAATCTGAAGCCTGCTTGAATAGTAGCTAGAAGGGAAACAGCAGCTATAAGGACTGAGGTGAAATTCAAATCATGAGGACAGTAACAAAATCAAGGAAATTGATTTCTATGGGTGATGGCCTGATGGGTAGCATATCCAATAGGTAACTGTTTCTCAGTGTGAATATACGTAACCAGTCTGATTACATTAGAAAAATTATTAGGAAAATTTTCCAGCTGCAAATTAAGAGCAAAAGGCAGAAGCATACAAGTTTCAACATACATGCTATATATCTATATTAAGATGACCATTTTTACTTAGAAAGAGAACTCTTGGACCTCAGCTCATATTGATATTTCCACTACATGTATAAGCTGTTCTCTCTTTTTAGAAATAAGATTTTAAAAGCTTAATGAGTCTTTAGTCCCCATTCAATTGTTCTGTGACTATAAATGCTGTGACTGCCAGATTTCACACCTCCAAAAGAACTTGTGACTGCAAGCATCTTGACTTCTGAAATCGCAATACCTTTTGCCAAGCTTGCTGATTTTCTATCGCAGTTCTTTTGATACTGTCTGATATGTCATAAAACTAAGTTAGATATGCAGGTATGTCCTTGCAATTGTAATTCTGAAAAGGACAAACATGATTAAGCTGTCAGCAGTTCTGAAAGGACAGGGATGTGTTCAGGAAGAAGCATAATATTGGAGTTTGTATTTTGCACCTTTCTTTGATAAGTTCAAGGAGAGATTCTGAATGATTGCCTTATAACTATATCACACTCTGTATGTATTTCTTTTGTGGTATAGTAACTCTACAAAATACAGACCACTTCTGAGCTGCCAGGTATATCTGGAACTCGAAGGATATGCATGTTTAAAGAAAGAAGCCTGATATTAGACGTTTCATTTTGTACCTTGTAATATAAATTAATATGACATTTCAGGATTTTAATGTACTAAACATATGCTAATTTTGCATTGTCATCATAAACACATATATCTTTATTTTGGTTTGAGTATTTCTCGAGCTAAGAGATGCTCTTTAAGAGTAAACCCTGCTGAACGTAGAAGCATATGCCTTGCTCATGGAGATTCCTTTTGAATACATTAGTAGATATTGACTTCAACAGTATGACATTAGAACCTTGCATCTTTGCTTAGATAAACATAGCCTCCAAATCATTGGCTGGTTTCGAAGTTCTTTTGTCAGATTTCTCTGGTAAGTTGTGATGCTGTTTCAGAAACATCATCAACCAATTTCCAGTTTACTAAAAGAGCTCAAATAAACTGATATCTGGATTAGGTTGGAGGATTTTAATGGAACTTAGCAAGTAAGTATACTAATGCATAAGATTGTATATTATCCTTGTTAATGTTTGACAAAATCAAGTGTATCAAAGGATTGCCTTGTTAATTTTCATGTATCTGGGACAGGTATTCACTTCTTTTCTTAGCATTTCCCTTTAAAATTACATTACCCTTTCTGTTCTTGAGAGGTCAGAGAAGCTCTGGCATTTAATTTTAGGATCACTAAGGTTCTACCCTTTTATTGAAGCAGTCTATGGGGGTGTTGTAACTTGAAAGTGTTTAACTTTTGGAACTAGATGACTGAAACCCCTGCTGGAAAGTCATGTTTAAATTGTAAGAGCATTATCTTTTCCATCTTAGAAAATGGCTATACAATTACTTCTTCAAAGACTCTTATTCTATATATATCTCTCTCTTTCTTTGCTATATTCCAGTTGATTCGACTGTAAGAATGACTACAACCAGGGGAGGTATATATATTCCGTTGAACGGCTCTCTTATTTTCCGTTGTTGATCTATTTTTTTAGGAAAGAGGATGTATGTGAAGTCTTTGTACAAGTCGGTCAATAGCAATGGATCTAAGATGGTTTCTTATAAGTTTATCTTCATCATATAAAATGATTTCATTTCACAATCGTATTAGATAAAAAGATAACAAATAGCATTCAACTTAATATTAGTAAATTGAATATCTTTGGTCGATAGCTCTATAATTTTATTATTTTAATGAAGGTGAGGCGTAGATGGAATGTGCAGTGCATGCAACATGCGTCATCTGTATGCAGCAGCATCCCGGCTCTCGTCATGTTTGAGATTCCACTTATGCTCTACCTTGCATTCTTTCGGCTAGTAGTCACGCGCATCTTATTGGACGAGCTATATTTGATTACTTAATTGAACTCGATCATTCTAAACTTATATTATCCTTGCCTCAATTTCCCCGTGAACAGTCCAAATTATACTTTCCTTTTGATCCGGGTTCAAGTTTATCACCACATACCTTGGAGCTACACGATATTGTGTATTTTGGGATGTGTTGGGTGCACTTTTCTCTGTGTGTTTTGTGCCTATGCAACGACTGCAAGTACTGTTATTTGGTCGCATTGGCTTCTCTGTTAATCTCCTGAATAATGCACCTGATATAGCTGAGGATGCGAGGCTAGGAATGGCCAGAAATCTTGGATGGTTACTATGCATCATTACTGATGAAGAAGTGTATTTTTATGTTTTGCTAATGCAACTTCCTGTAATATCTTTTCTTAGCCACAAGATGAATAAGCTCTGGTTCCATCGCATAAAGAATGCCTTGAACACCTTCCAGATGGTTTCCCCTTTACGTTACTCTTTGTGCGCAATTGATTCCTTCCTGATTAAAGTCCTTGTCCAATCTCACCTTCTTTATTGTGCGCTTGTTCCTGCAATGACCTTCCAGTTGGTTCTTTCGAGGACTTATGGTTCTATCTGGGTTGCTAAGGCTGACACGAGAAAAAAAGAATACGATGAAAGTCATTCATGGGATTATACATTTTTACCAGCACAACATAATCTGGAATCCAACTGTTGGCATAGATAGTGTATGCGAGCCGCTACAACTGGTCCATTATTTTCTAATGATAAGAATCTCAACTCAAAATATTTTTGAGTGATACAAGGTGCTTCTCTGTTGCAATGTGTTTTGATGTTTTGACTATGGCAGTACCCACCTCTCTAACCTCTCACGAATTACCTTAGATATTCATGGAGCTTTACAGTTGCATCATTTAATTTTTCATACGCTTCCGGTGCTACTCCGTATATTGTTATTATTGGTGAAACTGTGTTGGCTATTTGTGTCTGGGTTCCAGGATTCAATCTTAAGGCCATGCATCTAAATGATCATACAGAGACCTTGGAGGAACGACTATTGCTGGGATCTATGGGCACATTTTGCTTATGTGCATATTCTAGTTCTATTACTAAAGTGTGGGATCCTGGCCGGCAGGGGTGTGTGGCTGCCAACATTTTGCAATTTGATTATGCATTTGCATTTGATTGTTCTCTATCATCTACTCACTTTTATAGTGGTGAAAGAGATATCTCATCACACTATACGGAGTTGGCAACAAGGGAGACAATATTGCCTTGGAGATCAGAATTTATTGTTTCGTTGACAGCATTGTCTGCTGAAAATAATGAAATGCCAGGAGGTAGATACTCTGGTGTCACTACACTGTATTCAAAATGTGCATTCTCTACTCTTAGAATTCTACCAGGACATGTAGATACGGGTGAGAAGTGGCTTGGCAAGGCTAGTATGCTGCAAAGTATAAGGAGTACAGGTGCTAAGGAGTTACTGGTGACAAAGGGTATTGTCTTAGCAAGAGCCATGGACATCAACATAATCCAGCAGCTTCGAGAAAAAGAATACTGTGCAGAGATCTTCAGGCCAAGAAGATGCGAACACTGTTAGGGCGATAGCACAATCCCAATCAATGGGTTGGAACACACGTAATTCCTCCCTGCAGCAAGAGGGTGCAAGCTCCCAACCAAATTCAATGTGCTTAGCTAGCCAAAAATATGTTGAGGATTATAGTGGATTCGTCTACATTTCCTTTTGATCCAGGTGGAATTCTGAACTTGCAAGTTCATTCCAAGCAAAGGAGATCAGACACAGGTTCAATGCTAAGATCTCAGTACTCCTCTACTCGAACTTTGAGGACAAGGTTCTTTTTGAGGACGAAGTATTGTTATGAACCCAGTGGACGTATTTGCCCCTGTGGAGGACTGAGATGCAAAGAATAGTTAAATAGCCGCGTATGGGCAAAGAAAGGCATGCAAATATTGTTGAAAAAAGTCTGCTTCCTCTCATCCCATTCTTAGTCTTTGTATCTCCTCATCCCCTTCTACTCAATGCTAAAATTCTCTGTTATCTTTCTATTACATTAGTTGATCTTAAGCTTTTCATTGTAATAGTTAGTTTGTGCTTTCAATCAAAGAAATTAGCTCTCTATTATTGTTAAGCATTTAAGTGTTCACTTCACCATGCGTCCTTTCTGTCGTTTGTCTATTTATTTTTTTCCTTGAGAAATATTTCTGGTGAGCTAGACCCATGAATAGTGCGGGGAATTAAGAAAAGGTAGAAAGAAGTGGACATTAGTCATATGCTATTTACTCCCATCTATTATGAAATGGGGTGCTAGCCCGAAGCCATGTAATGTAAGCATAAAAATATTTTCATATAATTAGTATATTAAATTATTTTCGTGCATGAGGTGTTCTTGTATTGTATGGACTATGGAATAGAAAACTCAAGATATAAATGTTTGCCTTGTAAAGTATTTCACTCAAATCATCTCATTTCTCTATTTTATTTAACCTTCATTTGCTTGAATTTCTGGCTTGGACTTTTCCAGCATTTGTGGCCGACTTCTCAATTCTCATTGCAGGCTGATTTGAGAGGAGCTCCAATTTGACTAAATTTGTTTGCAGTTTATAGAGTGTGGAACCTAAATGACGTGTAAAAATTAAAAAGTGACTGAAATAACATGTAAAAAAAGTTGACAAAAACTAGATATAGTGTACCTTTTTAGTATGCTATACAAGAAAAAGTTAATGTCCTCCGTTAAAATTTATTACCCAATTTTTTTTTTTAATAAAATAAAGTGTTCTAAGCAACTGTCACTTGAATACCAAGTGCACTTTGTGCACATAAGGTCATTGCATTGTTTTTTTTATATGTATGCTACTAAAAAAAATTATGGTATATCAAAAAGTTGTGTATAATAATTTTTTAAGACAATTTAAAATATAAAAATCAACTTATGCTTAAGAAAAATTATTTTCTCTCCGTATCAATTTAAATGCATTACATTTTTTTAGAAAAATAATTATAATCCTTTATTTTCTAAGAATTCTAAAAATATAAGACATAGCTTCATTTACGAAAAATAATGTCTCATTCATATTAAGTGTTTTACTTCTTTTTTTGGAAAATAATTACCATTATTTTTAAGACAACTGAAAATATCTTTTATTTCATATAGAAAAATTGTAAGATACTTTAAGTTGATACGGAAGGGAAATTATTTTTCTTAAAAGTAAAATTTTATATTAACAATTTTCTTTAAAATAATTATAATTTTTTTCTAAAAAAAAAGTAAGATACCTAATATGAATGAGACATTAACTTTTTGCAAACATAAACTGCAACGACCCTTCCAGTCGTTATAGGGTGGTTGGGGCCATTGTACTATGTTAGGGTCCCCATAGTAAGTATAGCTAATAAAAACTCAAAGGTGGGATGATTTAAAACCAGAAATTTTTGTGTATTCGTGATGAATTATGATTTGTGGTGTTGTGTTGTGTTCCGTTAGGAGATGACGTGGTGATCCACACCTCCATAGGAAATTCTAAGATTACGAGTGAGTTCATAGCATGTGTTTATAGTGGTTGTCGCATTGAGATTATTTTGTGATGTCTTAAGAATGAAATTTGTATTGTGAAATGAGGCTAATGTGCAGTTTTTCTGAGCTACTGGTTAAGGGCACCGCTGTAGCAGTGAGATTTCTGTTGCAGCGAGACCGTCGTAGCTATCAGAGTGCCTCCATAGCGAGGTATGGCGAGATCGTTAGGACTCTCCATAGCGGACCCTTAGTCGCAATAGCAAGTTCGCTACAGCGAAGAAGTGTCCGCTGCAGCAAACGTCGCAAACCAGAATACATGCTTCAAGTCGCTTATTTCGAGTTTGACCTCATAAACTCGAAGAACTCATGACTTTTCTAAGGCTAGGGCTATTTTCTCTTCGAGGTAAGGTTATTTCATCAATCTTTTCATCTAGTAGTCCTCTAACATCATATAATCATTAGGGAGAATTGCAATGGTGAAATTGTGGGTTAGAACCCTAAGTTTATGAAAAGTATGAAAAACCCCATGGGTGGATATAATTATCATTTGGAATGCTTCTAAGTTATAAATTAACACTTTCTAGCATGAAACTGTTGTTCTTGAATATGAATTGTGGTGATTGGGAACCTAGAGTGTAATAAAAATGAAACTTTTAACATAAAAATTGCTATAAAGGGGATGAAGGGAGTAGAAACTCCATGAATTAAGGTAATGTGAATATTGGGAAACTAGATAGTGATGAATTGCCCCTTGGATAATGAATTAGACCTTAAAGAAGGATATAATTAAGTGGTTTTGAATTCTCCAAGCTAACATTTGAAGAGTAGATGATTGAATACTCTTGTATTTGCTTGTTTTAGACTTTGAGCGTTCTGAGACATTGAGGAAAGGAAAGGCTCACGCGAATTAGCTTGTTGATCAAGTTCTTCAATTGAGGTAGGTTATGGTTTATGTGGAGTTAGACTTTGATTAGTCAATTGTATGCGTTTATGACTTGTTAAAGCATGTTGGGTTGGTGTTCGGACATAGTCAGTGAGTGATATTATTGGATTAACAGTGCTTGTATTAAAAGGTTTTTAATTATTTGATATATGTCCTTAAATGACTTAAAATTATAATGTGCACTTATAATATTCATTGTATACTTATTATTATTATCCCGAGAGATATCTGGAATGAGAACATACAGAGATATGTGATGAGAAAAGAGAATAGATATACTATTCTGATGATGTGTGTCTCATGTTCGATGTGAGCTTACGGATGAGCGGTTATGTTATGGATCGGGTACCAAGCCGATACGGTGCATAGATCCTAGGTCATCTCCTACAGGTCATGACTAGGTGGACAAGATTAAAGTCCCTTAGCATGTGTGAACAAATGAGTGAAAGGTATGAGTTCAGGTATGATTCAGAGTGAAACTGATGAGATACAAAGGATATACAGATGTGAGATCAGTATGGACATGATTCCATGATTTTTATTGTGACTGCTTTATATTGTAGCCTTCTGTGATGACTTATTATGTCTGTTTTGGTGACTTATATGTCCTCTAGTGATTGACATTGATATGTCTGAATTTGAATGATTTACCTGGCTGTTGTGACTACTTAATTATCTGAGTTCTTGGTTATGCACTGTTGTATCTGTCTACTTGCTTTATTTGATTCATGATATATACTTGTTACTAATTTGAGTCGGCCTATGATACCTACCAGTACATAGTGTTTATATTGATGCTACTCATGCACTTTCTTTTCAATGCAGACTATGTTTCAGAGACTTTTACGTAACCTCGAATCTAGCACAACTAGTTGACCGATCTGAGGGTGAGCTACTCCTATCCAGGATGTCACAGATCTTCTTAGTGATAGATGTTTATCTTTTCAGAAATTTTTTCTTTTATTATTTGTTTTTGGCTACTCTTAGACATTGTTTAGTTAGAGTCCTTGTATGGTGACTTTCGTATCTTGGGAATGTAATAATTAGTTTTTCGCACATATATTTATTGATATTAAGACTTTCACTATTATGCCTTGAATGCTATAAAATGTTCTAAATGAATCAGTAATTGGTTGGTTTAGTTGGTAAGATATAATTCTTCCACCGGGGGACTAGTATGGGTGCTACTCATGATCATTTGGGTAGTGAAAAATTTTGTATAAGAGCTTTAGGTTCGTCGATCTCTTTGTAAAAGGACATTTCCAGTTGAGTCTTGCGAAATGATACGGAGATGTTTGTACTTCTCTTCGAGATGCTACAGGGCATTAGGAAAACTCAATTATTTCTTTCTTTCGTGCTACTACTTGATTCCAATTGATATCTGGTGATCTAAATTAGTATCTAAACTCTTTTATTCTTTTCTCTAACAGATGATGAGGATATATGCAGCAGAAGCTAGATAAGAGACACCCGAGCCAACCGCTGGGGCAGCATCTTTTGGTAGGGGACATGCAAGAGGAGGTGGTAGAGGCAGGGGAAAGGGAGCAAGCTTGTCAGGGGAAGGGCTTCGGTTTTTAATCAAGTTCGTTATAGGTCAGAGTTCCCCCACCACCAAAGGATCATACTGGGGTAGCATAGGAGGTAGCAACATTATTTTAGGAAGGTGTTACGCCTACTCCGACTTTATCAGATGTGCTGGCACATGTATTGAATTTATTGAGCAGATTGGCAGGGACTGTGCGGCACCCGCAGTTCCAACATGTCATACTCTGGGGGTCCAACCTACTGCCACTGTGGCTCTACATATGGTCGAGGTTTTTGAGACAGGGATATTTTCGAGACCGATGACCAAACCAGTGATGACTTGGGATGAGCATGACTTATTTTGGAGGTTCACTAAGATAAAACCTCTAGTCTTTTATGGTGCAGAGACTAAGGATGTATATGTGTTTATTATTGACTGACATGATAGGCTCCACAAAATTGGGGCAATAAAGAGAAATGGGGTGGAGTTTGTTACTTTCCAGCTGCAGAGGGATGCAAGTTATGGTGGAGATCTTTTGTGGAGTGTAGGCCAGTTGGGTCACCTTCATTGACTTGGACTCAATTTTACTCCATCTTCCCAGAGAAATATGTTCCCCTCACCATGTGAGATAAGAGGCGTGATGAGTTCACTAGTATCGAGCAAGGCAGTTCTTCTGTTGCAGCCTATGAGGCCCGATTCCTCTCACTGTCCAGGTGTTCATTGAAGTTGTTTCCCACAAAAGAGGAAAGGATCCATCAGTTTGTAAAGGGGTTGAATGTGGGCCTTCAGCTATTAGCTCTGCAGATGGTGTCTTCTGGGAAGACTTTTCAGGAGGTGGTTGAGTATGACATGAATGTTGAGGGGGTGAAGCAATATTATTATGCGAAGACTGCTGAAAAGAAGGCCCAAAAGGGTGGTAGTTACAGTGGCTCCTTCTCTAAGGGGCCAATTTTTTAGGGGTACTCTAGACTCCCTATTTAGTCAGCCATGCATGTATCAGCTAGGGGTTCATCAGGGGCCAGCCAACATTCTTCAGATCATAGTGGGTATATTACTTCTGTGGATTCAGCTAACCGACCTACTTTGGATAAGGCATTCTATGAGTGTGGTGAGGTTTGGTATATTTGGAGATAGTGCCCCAGGTTTAGATAGAGCGGTTAGTCATCTCAGTAGCAAACTCCTCGAGCTCCAGCCTTGGTAGGTAGGGGAGGTGGTTCACATGGTAAAGATCATCCTCGGATTAGGTGTGGTGGCCATGCAATGGGTAGAGGTGGTGCCCATTCTAACCGAGGTGGTGAACATGGTGGTAGAGGTTGTACTCCACTCAACAGTGGCAGCATGCAAACAAGTGGTCAACTCATTTCTATGCTTTCCCAGGCAGACCCGAGGTAGAGGCATCTGACGTAGTGATCAAAGGTACCATTCTAGTCTGTGATCGGATGGCTACTCACTGATTTGATCCAGGATCCACTTTTTCTTATGTGTCTACTTATTTTTTATGGGTATGGATATGATATGTGATTTACTTGATGTTCTCATTCATGTTTCTACTTCTATTGGTGATTCAATAATTGTAGATAGAGTCTACCGTTCTTGTCTTGTAACATTCATGGGGTATAAAACCTAGATAAACTTAGTGATTGTACACATGGTTGACTTTGATATCATTCTGAGGATGAGTTGGTTATCTCCTTATCATGTGATCCTAGATGGTAATGCTAAAACAGTGACTATAGCTATGACGGGTATGTCTAGGCTTGAGGGGAAGTGTGATTATAGCCATGTTCCTAAAAATATTATATCATTTATTCGTGCCAAGAAGTTAATAGAGAGGGGGTGTCTGGCATTTCTGGCGCATCTTCGGGATACTAGTGCAGAGATCCTATCCATGGGGTTAGTTCCTGCGGTCTGTGATTCCTTGGAGGTGTTTCTCGCGAATTTACCTGGCATGCCACTAGATCGTGATATTCATATTTGCATTGACTTAGAGCCTGAGACTCATTCTATTTCTATTCTATCCTATCGGATGGCACCGACTGAGTTGAGAGAGTTGAAAGTTTAGTTGCAGGACCTACTTAGTAAGTGGTTTATTCATCCGAGTGCCTCCTTGTAAGGTGCTCCTATGCTATTTGTGAAAAAAAAAAGATGGGAGTATGCGTATGTGCATTGACTACTATTAGATGAACAAAGTCACTATTCAGAATAAGTACCCTCTTCCCCATATAGATGATTTTTTTTATCAGCTTTAGGGCGCATCAATCTTTTCTAAGTTTGACTTGAGATCTGGGTATCATCAGCTGAAGATTCTGGCTGAGGATATTTCTAATATTTTTTTCGGGCCAGGTATGGACATTACCAGTTTTTGGTGATGTGTTTTGGGCTTACTGATGCCCCAGCTGCTTTTATGAGTTTGATGAATGGGATCTTTAAGCCATATTTGGATTCATTTGTAATTGTTCTTATTGATGTCATTTTGGTGTATTCGAAGAGTAAGGAAGAGCATGAAGATCATTTAAGGGTTGTGTTGGGGTTGTCGAAAGAGAAGCAATTATATGCTAAGTTTTCTAAATGTGAGTTTTGGATGACTTCTATCTCCTTCTTGGGGCATGTGGTTTCAAAAGAGGGAATTATGGTTGATTTGCACAAAGTGAAGGCAGTTAAGAGCTGGGCTAGGCCCACTTCAGTGATAGAGATCCGTAGCTTTGTGGGGCTGGCTAGCTACTATCACCGCTTTGTGGGGCTGGCTAGCTACTATCACCGCTTTGTGAAGGGGTTTGCTTCTATTGCTTCCCAGCTGACTTGTTTGACTCAGAAGGATGTGTCATTTCAGTGGTCTAATGAGTGTGAGGGATTTTATTGACTACGACTCCCATCCTTGCATTACCTGTGGAGGGTAAGAACTTTGTTGTTTATTGTTATAACACCTCAGAATTTGAACCAGCAATTCTACAACACTTAGAAGAAAAATGCAGAATTTTCCATGGTTCACGGTCAGATCCACAGACCATCATTCAGGTCCTTGATTTGTGGAGTGACCGTGGAAGGGCCATATTTCATTTTTCCTTCCCAGGTGTCTACGGATGACTCGATGGTTTATCATTCTGAATGATGGTTTGTCATGTTACCCGTAGAACCACCATTAGAGAAGTGCCAATTTCTTACCTTAGAAGCACAGTTCAGTTGATGACCCATCAATACATTCCATGACTCATGATTGCCGCCATCAACCTAAGGTTAAGAAGACCCTTAGAAATCTCAGAAGCAAACCACGGATAATAAGACGGTTGGTAGACTAAGTTTATGGCCCATCATTTTTAATCGTGGAATGACTTCTGAGCACCATCAAGTTTCCAAAGTGGAACCATGGCTTAGTCCACATTCCGTAGACCTTATCCATGGGCCATAGACCCAACTGTGGAACCCTCAATTCCAGTTCTTTTTTAATTTGTTTGTTAGGGGTAATTTAGTCTTTTTCCTAGTTTTAAGTCCTATACTATGTCATTTTAAGTCCCTAAAAGGGGATTATATCAGATTAGTTGATCCTTTTCCCCTCACTCTTATGATTCAACTCAAAGAAAGAAACAAAGCGGTTCTCTCAGACTTTAGGCGTAGGGTTCTTCTTTAAGCGTTATCCTCCAGTTCCAGCCCTAGAAACTCTTCAGTAATTAGGTATGTAGGTATTCAGTAAGGATTCCTTTCACTCTTATACCCAAAACCTCTATCTTTCAGTATAAATTCCATGATTCTATGATTTAGGGTTTTTATCTATCTATGACTATTCTTTGAATTTTAGTTTTCCTATATTGATTTATGATTATGGTTCTTGTTACAAATGAGTATGCATGATTTCAAAGGGTTTTTTAGATCAGTTATTTTATTATGAAAGAAATATGCATAATTTAGTAGACTTTAGCCAATTTTCACTATGATTTAGCAACTATGGTCTCATGACCTCAGTATTCAGGACAGTTTGGCATGACTAGCTCATTATTTCAAAACTTTAGAAGAAATAGTAATTTAAACTAGTTCATGCTTACTTTTCAAACAGACAGTTTATCTAGTTATGAGAAAATAGTAATACAGTTTTGGGAGTAGTACTTAGCACCGAGTTGACAAGGGTTCCAAATAACCCAAATTCTAGAACTACGTTGACACCGTAGGATATAAGAGGTCCTCGCTAGTTGAGAATTTCACCCTTAGCCTTTTGGGCTCAGTTTAGTGGATCCACCTCAATTTGGTTCTATATTTATGGCAAGGTATAGGGCAGCTCTGCCAACTATGGCGCATAAGTTGGACTCCATATTTGCTCACATGATTTATATCGGTTATAAAAAACTTCCCAAATAGCAATTTTACTTATGTTTAAATATCATGATTTCTCATAGTTTCCAGTTCAAATATATTTTATACTACCTTTAGTAAAAGAGTTTACGTTTTACAGTTTTGACTTATGCATTCTCAGATGGTGATACTTAATCTAGTTTACAACTATGCTTTCATTGTATATGTATTTCTCATGATTTAAAGTTAGTGTGTTATCTCATATACCTAGTATATTCCATAGTAATGATCACATACCTTCTTTGTGATGCATCTTTTCATGATGTAGATTCAGTTCCCGTTCTCAGACTCGTGGTTGTGTTCCGAAAGTTGGGGATTTGATTCAGTTGATTCTCTATGAGGTGCATTGCTCTAGATATTCCATCCATCCTGGTGTAGCTAAGATGTATACAGATTTGAGGCAACTTTACTGGTGGAGTGGTATGAAGTAGGACATAGTGGAGTTTGTATCTCGGTGTTTGAACTGTCAGCAGGTGAAGCTCGAGCACATGAGGCCTAGTGGATTAATACAGAGACTCCCCATTCCTGAGTAAAAGTGGGAAGGGATTACTATAGACTTTATAGTTTGGTTTCCACGTACTTCTCGAGGCTTGACTCCATTTGGGTGATTGTTGATAGGCTGACTAAGTCTGCACACTTCTTGCCAGTTCATTCTTCCTATAATGCAGAGAGGTTGGCTCAGATTTATCTCCATGAGGTGGTTCATTTGCATGGGGTCCCAGCTTCTATCATTTTAGACTGCGGCACTCAGTTCACATCTCAGTTTTGGAGGACTATTCAACGAGAGATGGGTACAGAGGTTAAGCTTAGCACTGCATTTCACCCTCAGACAGATGGCTAGTCTGAGAAGACCATCCAGGTCCTGGAGGACATGTTACGGTCCTGATTTCTTGACTTTGGAGGTTCATAGGATCAGTATGTGTAGTTGGTGGAGTTTGCTATTAATAACAAGTATCATTCGAGCATTAGCATGACATCTTTCGAGGAATTGTATGGTAGGCATTGCAAATCACCAGTGGGTTGGTTTGATGGGTTGGAGTCCAGGCCATAAAGTACATATCTGCTTCTTGATTCCTTAGATCGAGTTTGGGTGATTCAGGATAGACTTCGGGTAGCCCAGAGTAGGCAGAAGAGCTACGCAGATTGTAGAATTTGTGCCTTAGAATTTAGTGTTAGTGACTTGGTATTTCTCTGTGTATCACCCATGAAGGGCGTGATGATATTTGGTAGGTGGGGCAAGCTTAGCCCCATGTATATTGGGCCATTTGAGATCTTTTAGAGAGTTGGTAGTATTGCTTATCAGTTAGCCTTGCCTCCGATGTTTTCAGCTATGCACCCAGTCTTTCATATATCAATGTTATGGTAGTATGTTCCAGATGAGTCACATATGTTGCAGTGGGATTCAGTACAGTTGGATAAGAGTTTAGATTTTGTTGAAGAGCCGATAGATATTCTAGCCAGAGATGTCAGGAGATTGAGGTCTAGAGAGATTCTGGTAGTTAAGTTTCAGTGGAGGCACCGTCTTGTTGAGAAGGCTACCTGGGAGACCGAGACAAATATGCAAGCTTAGTATCCATAGTTGTTTGATCCTTCAGGTACTCCCTTGCTCTTGACTTTCGTAGATGAAAGTCCTTTTTAGTAGTGGATGATGTAATGACCATTTCGGTCAGTCCTGTATTTTTTCTTTCCTTGTATTGTTAGAGCATTCTTGTAACTTCCCCAAGTCATTTATGGCTTACTGGGACTGGTGGTTTTGTGCCTTGACCGTTTGTTTGGTCCTTATGACCATTTCTCTGTCTTAGAGCTTTAACTTAGGAAATCATTGACTTCGGTCAACATTCTTGGTAAACATACTCGGAATCGAATTCTGACAGTTCCATTAGATGTAGAGCATGGATTTTGGTCTAATTGGACCCTTGGTTGGGGTCTGGAAGCTTTTGGTTTGGTTATGTCTTGTTGTTTGTGTTTTCAGGCCAGTTGGAGTTAGAAGTTTGACTTTGGTCAACTTTTGATAATTGGAGAGTCAGATTCAAAATCTAACAATTCCATTAGCTACAGAATGTTGAGTTTGGGTTAGGTAGATGGTTAGTTTGGGTCTCGGGTGAGCTGGGCTCATTTTGGGTGTTTGGTTGGTTTTACCAAGTGTTGACTTGGGTCAACATTTTACCGATATGACCTCTTATGGAAGTTTTATCGATTCCATTGAGTCCATAACGCCGTTTCCACTCTAGTTGCATGTTTGGTTTGTGTGTATTGGGTTTCTCTTGTGCCCAAAACCTCCTGTGGGAATATTTTATTCTGCTGGTTTTTCTGCAGCAGAGCAGTGTTCAGCGCCAATGGCGCTGGGGTAGCGCCAATGGCTCTAGAGTGATGTCGTTCCTTCAGTGCCAATGGCACTGGGTAGCACCAATGGCACTAATCTGCTTCCTTCCTTCAGCGCCGATAGCGCCAGGCCACCGCCTTGCAATATAAATAACCTCTCCCTTGAAATTTTAGACCCATTTCTTCATTGTTCTCTCACTCTAAAACAAATTTCATATCCTAAAAGTTGTTCTATATCAGTTCCTAGCATGAGAATTCATCAATTGGTGGACATTCTCGTTGACCCTCTTCGTTTGATAAGTTCTTCTTCCCCAAATTCCCCTCTTCCATGGCTAAAACCTCCATTAATGTTCTTATTGTAGCTTGGGGTTGCTTCTTGGTTGTAGTTGATTGATTGGGGCTTCTGGTTCATGGTTGCGCATATTTCATCTCGTAGACCTTGCTCTCTCTCCTTGTGGTAAGTAATTCTCCATTTTCATTCCAGATTTTTGCAACTTTCCGCATGATTCCCTCTTCTTCTTCGGGCTGTTTTAGGCCTTTTCTGTACTCAATTTCCACTCAATTTTTGGGCATATGTTTCTGGCGAGGTAGGGAACCTCATAGTAATTTTTGTTTCTGCTTTTAGGTTATGGGGCCCACGGGCCTGCTTGTGATCTGGATTTTAACCCGGTTAAACTTTTAGCAATATGGATATCGTTAGTCTTATTTTAATGCATAGAATTCGTTCTTGATAGTGTGATTGCTTTTTGGGACTTGTCGAAGCAGTTCGGGCTTGGACAATGTCATTCCAGTAGTTTATCATTGGACGACAGGGAGGATACGGTTTTCTTTTCCTAGACTTTGCATATATATACTACAATTATACTATTTAGCATCCTTGGGTTCAATGTTATTAGTTTGGCACCTCAGACCTTGTCCACTTTCTTTTTGTCCAGCTTTTTCATAGTTTCATTGTAGTATTTGATTTAGTTGGTAGCATTACCCCTTGTGTCCCCATGTGGCCTTGTATTTGACTCTGGACCATAGAAGGTGGGTTATTTTGGAATGACAGTGAGTCCCGGAAATCAGAATTACAATTATAGAACTAGTTATCTGTGTTGTAAAGCGATTGAGCCTGTGCAGGGCCGATAGGTTAATTGTGAGCCATTGGGCTACTATTTGTGTTTGGCATACCATTATCACGCATATAAAGAGTTTTTCTGCATTATTTACCACTACTTTGGTTGCGGACCTACTATAATTGGTTTTTTAAACCTTGAATGGCTTCGAGGGCCCATTTTCAGTATAAATGGCTATAAAAAGATTTGTAACGCATTTTATGGATCTTCTTGGAGTAAAAGAGGTATCATAATGATTTTACCACCGGTTTTTCAAACTTATACTAGACTCGATCGAGCCGAGTGCTAGACTTGTTTTTACTACTAATTTAGACCCAGGTATACTCTAGGAACCCTTTTTTAGGGTTTTGAGACTTGAATTACTTATTTAGACTCAGATAGACACCGGATACTCATTTTGAGAGTATGATTTCTGGTTTGATCCCAGATACACTGCGGGAAGTTATATTCGAGTTTCTGAGATTTAGTATGTGGTCAAGGACCTCCATGGACCTTGCCGATCCAGACCAGGGGCTATGTGTTACGAGTGTCGGAGAGGGGTATATAGTGTAGTTGAGGTATACAGATGCGTCCTTTCATAGATCCTACCTACTGGGTCTTTAGGCACCGGAGGAGGTACATACAACACTACTATCATAATGGTTTCATCATATCACATCATATCATTCATATTGTGTTGGTTCCACCCTTGTTTGTTGTTTGCTGAGTGAACGCTCCGGTAATATAGGATGTCGAAGGATTTATTTTCACTTGTATGTGTTCCTCGGGTGTATGGGCGCCCGTTTGGATGGTTCATAGATTTATTATTATTAGATCCTATTGTAGTACTGGTTCATTTTATAGTTACATTTGGGTTATTGTTCAATTATTCGTATTTGAGGACTGTGTTACTAGCATGATATAGTTTGTAATGTTGTTTCAAGCATGAGTACTTTTTACTTCCTTTTCTTTCCTTCCCTTTTTACTTGAGGTTACCTGTATACTGCCATTCTTCTTAAACTCTCTTTGTATATTTTGTTGTTGCAAGGATCCAGGTGCGTTCTCCTTTTCTTCACCTGTGTTCTATGATATATATCTCTTTTGTAGGTATCTTAGTATGGTTGATTTCTCCTTGTTTAATATCTGTGCTAGCTTCCATGTACTTCTCTGTTTGTTTTCTGTGACTACTTTCTTCTTTTTCTACTATTTACTGCTTTTATATCTTTTATGCACGCAGTCAGCCTATGATGCCTACTGGGTACCCGTTGCTTTGCAATTGGTGCTCATACTACACTTCTTCATCTTTCTGGTGCAGATCCTAGTGTGAGCTCTCGTCATTGATCGCGTGGAGACTTATGCAGCTTTCCAGAAATCCGAGACTAGGGTGAGCTCCTGGAGACTGTGGCTTAGCTTTTATCTCTTCTATTGTATCATGACTCTTTTGTTATTCAGATACAACTGTATATTCTTTTGTACCCTTTTGTACTCTGTTTATGTAGTGATGGCTTCTCTATTGGGATACTAGGTCGTAGGATGGTTTAGCTTCATTTAGATATATATTTCAATTGTTATATCTCTTTTCTTATCTCTCTTGCTTCCTCTTTTATATTGCTTCTTCTGCATGCTTAGTTAGATAGTAGCCTATTACTAACCATTCTGGGCTACGGGGATTGGTTCGCCTACAGTGGGTTGTAGGTTCCATCATGACCTAAGAAATTGGGTCGTAACATTCACTTATTTCAAAAATTAATCAAATTCTTTAACCATTATTTAGAGTGAATTCTCTATTTTTGAACTTAGTTTAATTCAACATGGAATCTTTCCCGATCAATAGAGGTTCCAAAAAATTTCATCTTTATTCCTCTTTTTCAAGAGCCCTACTTAACAAGACCCATTTCAAAAGCTAGTGCGAAATCCAAATCAATTAGTGACTTTCACTTTATACCACATCCCAAATATGTATTCCATAATAATATTTGAGTGTAGGGTGGAGCAATTACCTATTTGAGATCAAATCCCAACTTTGAGTTCTTGATGAATTTCCATAATTCTTGAATAAAGACTACTAGTTGTCTCAAATTTGGAACCAATGTCTCATGCAAAATTCACTTATAGCTTGATTACCCCAAATCTCTCTTGATAGAGATGGTAATTGAAGAGGAAACCCATTAGAACTTAAGTTTTTGTTTTTGGGAAAAATTACCTAAGACAAAAAATGCTCACCTAGCATTTTCTATCTTAGAAGCTAAAAAGTGACCCCACTGGCCAAAAGTTAATTAACATATAATTAGGGAAGGGGTCACTTAAATTCTCCTCTATAACTCTTGAACCAATTCTAAATCAAGCCCACTATTGTCTATTACTATAATGCACTTAACCATTTAAAAATCACCGCTACAATGTAACTCAAATTAATATCGAATAGAACTTCATTTCCTTTTACGAACATTATTTAAAACTCTTTGCGAGAAATTCTGTAAGTACCATACTGTTTATGAAATCAAAAGGTAGACTCAAATATCATTAATTTGGTATATAGTACATCATGTAACTCTTCATAGGTTAAGAGTTATTCTCATTTAAAGTATTAAATTACTTTGAACTTTATAGAGGTGGTACAATCTCCTCCACTTAGGATCATTCATCCTTGAATGATGCTTGTATTTCACTTTGAGTTCCATAATTATCCAAGATAACCATGAGATTACCTAATCAACTTCCACTTCACTTTACCCATCATAAGGCATTAAAATTTTTCTAAATATCATGCCCCAAACTCGGGGGGCGCAACTGACACCGGATGTCAAAACTTAGGCCAAAGCCGACCTTGCTAGACTATTTGCCAATGGCACATAGCAGCCACACCAATTAAGAAAACAAACAAGTATATCTCGACTTAAAAATTAGCCCTCGGCCAGTGAGACCCCTGTTAACAACTCTACAAAGAAAAGAACTACTCCCAACAGTTCATGTAAAGCAATACACAAGTAGCACATAAGTTTTTACTTTCCCAAGGAAGATTTGATAGAGTACAGTTTCGCTCTTCTTCTTCCCCATTGAAAAACACCATTTGTAAGCAATTTGGAGCTTGAAATTTGAACTTAGCTTACATAATGAATGGAATTTTAGGAAATCCAATTAGTATCTCCTCTTATTCCTTTAATATGAGTAGCTAAATTTTATTCTACGAGTGTGTACATAATGGGTGTTTGAAATTGGGAATGAGTATTGATTAATTAGGCTTATATTTGATTATTGAGTATGGGTTTGTTTAATTCTTTATATTTTAATTAAAAAATTGATGGTTGCAAACATTAATTTAGTTTACTAATTTTGTACTTGCTTGAAAGAGGAGTTCATAAATTGGGTAAGAATTCAATATTGGGGATTTGAGATTTCCACCACAAATCAAGGCTAGAAATAGTTTGATTATAGGAAATACTCATCTAAGAGCCAAATCTAGAGATAGTTTGACTCACCCAAGTGTTAATTGGTTATTTTAATTATAAACTATGGGTCTTGAACAAAGACCATAGTAAATATACTTAATAGGTTGAAAAACTATTAAATGTAGCTTAAACCAAGCTACCCATACTTTTAATTAAAAGTTTGCTTGATTAATCAATCCCTATCCCATATTAAGACCCCATCGAAAGCACACCCCTAGTCTTCCTTCTCTTAATTACTCAAATTGTGTTTACGTCTGCTTTTGTCACATTGTGAATTATTTTCCCAAACCTTTTTCCCCTAATTTTAATTTTCCTTGTTCAAACAATTGCTCTCTTTAGTGAATTAGTACTCAATATTTAGTGGCTAATCTTTGCACCATTCTCTGTGGATATGACCCTGACACTCACTGGGTTACTTACTTAGTTTCTTGGCAATTGTTACCACCTCCTTCGAGAGAGTGCTTTTTAACGTCATCAGTTAGTCATAGAAGAATTGGGTTAGAAAATTTTCCAAAATTGAAAGTTGAAAGTTTTATGCTAGGCTAGTCTTGGATAAAATTCAAGCAAGGTGAGGTCTATAGAAATTTAGGGAGGGATTGGGTCAAATTGATAAATCGTAGTTTGATTTTACTTTAGCTAAGGTGTTAAGGAATCCGTAGGACTTTTCAGAAGTGAATTTGGGTGAGTAGAACTCCCAATATAAAACTTAACATAACAGGGGTTAGTATGAGACGTCATGGTTTGAGGGTGTGCTGTGAAAAAGGCAAAATTGGAAGATTTTCCAAGTTTTTGACTCGTAACACCCTCTATAGTGGGTGATAGGCTGCTACCACAACACCTCTATAGCAGGAATTTTTTCGCTATTGCGAAAGTCAGAATTGGTCAACTCTGCTATAGTGGGAGGTTGTTGCTACGGCGGTACCATTATAGTGGCATTGGTTTGCTATAGCGAGATTAATCACTGTTAATGCAGAAACTTCCCCGAAAATATTCATTATTTACAAAAACATTTTGGTGAAGGTAGAGGAGATTTGGGGCAATTCCTACTGATTTTCCACCAGATTTATTTGTTAAGGTAAGTATTTTATCCCCATAAATTAGTACTTCGATTACTATGCCTTAAAATCATAAGTTACAGGCCTTGGAGAGGGTTTAGCTTGACCTAAGCTGAAAAATCTAGTGTATAAGGGATTATGAGGTATAAAAACCTTAGGTTTTATTTATAAGTTGTTAATTCATGATTTATTTATCGTAATTTGCTAGTGTAATCATAAAATTGATAGTTCTAGGTAAATTATTGGTGGGAAGACCCTAGGATGGGTAGAATGATCATGAATTTATCCTGGGGGTTTGGGATTAGTCTTTAATTTACGATATTTGAGGTCATGTGTTGAAATGGTGTTTGCATTTTTTAGACCATAATCAAGTCAAGGTTGCCAGCAAAGGAAAAGCTTAGGTTCGTTAGACCATTTAAGGGTTGGATTAAGGTAGGTGATGGTTATTTGTAACCCAATTTGCATTATGTGTGCATTAATAACTGTCTCATTAGTATTAGTTGCACAATACATGTTCAGGAAAAAGTGAATGGTTTTTAAATAATAGCCTAAGTGTTAATCAGATGCAATGAGTCTGTTTTGAAAGCTTGTTGTTTGTACAAGTGTTGTATGCTATCATTGTGGTTGTGATTATTGTGATATCTATTGTTCATTGGTTTTCTCGGGTACCATGCCTGGTACATGTTCTATTATTCATTGGTTGGCTTAGGTACCACACCAGGTACAACTTTTATGATTCATTGGTTGGCTCGGGCACTATGCCAGTACAGTACATGAATAAGAGCTCGTCCCCTGCAGGTCATGACTAGTGGTCAACCATAAGGCCCTTAGCATGTGTGTAAAGTTTTACTTGATATTTATGTGTATTGGTTCCTTGAGTGAACCGAACTTATCTGTTTTTTGATGTTCATATGTGTTGGTTCCTTGAGAGGGCCGGGATTCATTGTTACTTGACATACATATTGGTCCTTGAGTAGCCGGGTTAGTGTGTTTAAATGGTAAGGTGGTTTCTTAAGTAAACCAGGGTTGCATATTAAATGTCATAGATGATATCCTAGGGATACTTGGGTGGTCCAGGTTACTTGCAAGATGTGACATATTTATATGTGGCCTGTTTACTTGCATGGTTAGACATGCCTTATATGGTTGTTGAGTTAGGTTGTTGACTGAAATTCTTATTGGTAGTCATATTGACTTGGCTTACATATTTGTCTTGTTATATTATGTTATTTTTATATGTTCATATTTCATATTTTGGGAGCTGGCCGATGACTACCAATACACTATTGTTTCTTGTGTACTGATATTGCATGTGCTCTTCTTTTATTGAGTACAGGGTATATTCTGGCAGCTGCTATGAGACCTCAGCTGTGAGTCAGGCAATTTCCAAATTCAAGGGTGAGCTCCACCTTCTGGGCTACCATGAATTCTTCAGTTATTCTTAGTCCACTATTTGGACGTAGACTCTATCTTTGTTTTGGGGTTGCATCCCCTTTTATTAGACAACTAGTATAGAGTTTTGGTATAATGATTTTCAGATTTTAGGAATTAATTTCCCCAAGATGTTTAGTTTTTCATTTTAAACTTGAATTACTGATTTACTTATGAAGAATGCTTAGTTGTCTAATCCTTTTGGCTTAGTGTTAGGCTGGTTTTTTATTCTCCCACTAGCGGCTTAGAGTGGGTGCCACTCATGGTAGTTTAGGTCATGATAAAGATGGTATTAGAGCCCTAAGTTTATTGATCGCTCATACCAAAATGGGTCTAGTAGAGTCTTGCAGAATAGTACAGAGACGTCTCTACTTTTCTTAGAGAGGCTATAGGACTTTAGAAAACTAAACTTTCTTTCTTTTTTAATGTTATAACTTGATTCCAATTGGTATCTGGTTATCCAAATTAGTATCTGACCTCCTTTATTATTTTTCCTGCAGATGGTAAACCCTAGGTAAAATAGAGCAAGGGCATCAACTCTAGCTACGGAACCGACAATTTAAGGGCGAGGTAGGGGTAGGGGAAGAAGGAGAGCAACACCCGCTAGGGGTGGAGCTTAGGCAGCAGCTAAGCAGAGGCTAGCAAGACCTCTCCCACCCCAAATCATATTAAAGAGGCTGAGGTGGTGCACGAGGATAGCACAGAACTAGAGGTGGCAGTATCAGTTGAAGGTGCAAGCCTTCCTTATATGTCTTCTGAGGTTATTCAACATGTTTTGGCATTTCTAAGTGGGCTAACAAGTACTAGAGCCACCCCCACTATATTGGCTATTCAGGTTCTAGATGCCTATCCCGCTGTCACCTTAGCTCCCATGATAGATGAGGCTTTAGGTACAAATGCATCCAGTGTTAGGCCCTGTCATGACTAGGATCGAACACGAGTTGTTGTCTAAGTTTCTGAAAATGAAACTCCCTTTATTTATGGTTTAGAGGATGGGGATGCTTTTGAGTTCATTTTGGATTTCTAGAGGTCCAAAATGAAACCCCCTTTGCATTTGAGTGTGGGTAATTATAGTGGTTCTTATTCCAGAGGTCCCATCCAGAAGATTTATTTGGATTTCCCTATTCAGTCAGTCTTGCCAACTTCTACAAGTGGTCATTCAGGGGCTATTCAGCAATCTCCAGCTACTAGAGCCCAGAGGTTGCAATGGTAAGGGTCATCTATAGGGTGGGCGAGGTAATAATCAGGTAGGCCATGGTTGAAACAAAGGTAATGGTAAAGCAGGGAAAGGTGGAGCACAACCTGCTAGGTAGGTTGCCTAGCTTGACGATAGAGCTCATTGTTATGCCTTCCCGGGCAAGTCTGAGGTCGAGGCATCTGATGTTGTGATAACATGTATTACTATCTTCTGTGACTGCATGGCTTCTATTTTATTTGATCTAGGTTCTACTTACTCTTATGTATCTTTTAGATTTTCCTTGGGTCTGGACTTCGTCTGTGATGTTCTTGATTCTCCTGTACATATTTCTACTTTTGTTGGAGAGTTTGTGGCAGTGACCCATGTGTATCGTTCATGTTTTTTTATGTTTTTGGGTTTCCAAACTTAAGTAGATTTTATTATGTTGGATATATTTGATTTTGATGTTATTTTGTGTATGACTTGGTTGTCTCTATATCATGCTCTTTTGAACTGTAATACTAAGGCAGTGACTTAAGAGATATTGAGTATAAATAGACTAGAGTAGGAGGGTGTGTACAATCCTAAGTCGGTGAAAATCATATTTGTTGTTCGGGCTAGAAAGATGGTAGGGAAAGGGTGTTCAGCCTTCCTGGCTCATCTTCGGGTTGTTAGTGTGGAGTCTTCTCCTATTGAGTCAATCCATGTCGTTTCTGAGTTTGAGAAGGTATTTCCTATGGATTTACCTGGTATACCTCTGAACAGGGAGATTGACTTTTGTATCGATTTGGAGTTGGGCACTTGCCTAATCTCTATTCCTCCTTATCGAATGGCTCTAGCAGAGTTGAGGGAGCTCAAAACTCAGTTATCGGAACTCCTTGATAAGGGATTTTTTTGTCTCAGTGCTTTGCCTTGGGGTGCTCCAGTCTTGTTCATTAAGAAGAAGGATGGTAGCATGAGAATATATATAGATTACATGCAGTTGAAAAAGGTTACCTTCCAGAATAAGTACCTTATGCCCCGCGTAGATGACCTTTTTGACCAGTTACAAGGCGCTTTAGTATTTTCCAAAATTGACTTGAGATCAGGATACCTTCAGTTGAAGATTTAGAATGAGGATATACCTAATATGACATTTAGGACTTGGTACAGGCACTATGATTTCCTGGTAATATTATTTGGGTTGATCAATGTATCGGCAGCCTTCATGAGCTTGATTGACGGTATTTTCTAGGCATTCCTAGATTCCTTTGTGATAGTATTTATTGATGATATTTTGATTTACTCCAAGAGCAAGGAGGAACATGCAGGGCATCTTCGTATTGTTATAGGAATTTTAAAGGAGAAGCATTTGTATGCAAAGTTTTTGAAATACGAGTTCTGGTTATCTTCAGTTGCCTTCTTAGGGTGTGTGGTCTCAAAAAAGGTGTAATGGTAGATCCTCAGAAGATTGAGGCGGTTATGAGTTAGGTTTGGCCTAGCTCTATGACTGAGGTTAGGAGCTTTGTGGGTCTTGCTAGCTACTATAGCAGGTTTATCAAGAATTTTTCTTCTACTGCTACTCACTCGATAAGGTTGACTCAAAAGGAGGTGCCATTTGTTTGGTCTGATATGTGTGAGGAGAGCCTCTAAAAGCTCAAAACACCTTTGACTACAACCCCTATTTTCTCATTGTCGGTTGAAGGTAGGGATTTTGTTGTATTTTATGATGCTTCACATTGGGGTTTGGGTGTTGTGTTGATGCAGGATAGGAATGGCATTGCATATGCTTCAATGCAATTGAAGCCTCACGAAAAGAATTATCGGACTCATGATTTGGTGTTGGTAGTGGTGGTGTTTGCACTTAACATCTGGAGACACTATATTATGGTGTCAAGAGTGAGGTATTCACCGACCATCGCAGCTTGCAGCACTTGTTTATGCAAACAAATCTAAATCTGAGACAGAGGAGATGGATGGAGTTCTTGAAAGACTATGATGTGACCATCCAGTATCATCCGAGTAAGGTTAATGTGGTGGCAGACACATTGAGCTAGAAAGATGTAAGTATGGGCAGTTTGGCCTGTTTGAGGGTGTCAAAGTGACCCTTGGCTAGAGTGATTCAAACCCTAGCATCCATGTCCATACAGTTTGGTGTTTCTGAAAAGGCTGGAATATTGGCTAATATTGAGGTAAAGTCAACATTTTTGAATTATATCAAGGCCATACAGTTTGAGGATGAGCAATTGAATAAACTATGGAATGAGGTGGTTTTTGGTGAGGCTTCAGACGCTACCCTTGATGCATGCATAGAGTTGTGGTTTAGTGGATGAGTATGTGTTCCCTGGGTTGGCGACTTGGTTAAGAATGTGTTAGATGAAGCTCATGGTACGTTATATTCTAATCATCCAGGTGTGGCCAAAATGTATGGGGACTTAAGGAAGCTTTATTGGTGTCCTGAGATGAAGAAAGATATCATGGAATATTTGTCCAAGCGACCCAATTGTCAGCAAGTGAAGTACAAGAATCAAAGGCTTGCGGGTTTGCTTCAAACGATGCGCATCCCTTAGTGGACATGTGAAAGGATAGTGATAGACTTTGTGGTAGGTCTTCCTAAGACCTTGGGAAAGTATGACTCAATTTGGGTCATAGTGGATAGATTGACTAAGTCAGCCCATTTTATTCTGGTCAGGGTGGATTACACCTCTGAGCGATTAACCAAGATCGACGTTAAGGAGATAGTGAGGTTACATGGGGTGCCACTTTCCATTATTTTAGACAGAGGTATGTAGTTTACTTATAAGTTCTAGGGCAGGTTGTATGAAAAGTTGGTCACCCAACTCACTTTTAGAAAAACCTTTCATCCTCGAACTGATGGACAGTCGGAGAGGACGATTTAGGTGGTTGAGGACATGTTTAGGGCATGTGTGATTGACTTCGGAGGCCATTGGGATCATTTTTCGCCATTGTATGAATTCTCATACAATAATAGTTATCACTCTAATATTGACATGGAATTATTCAAGGCACTCTATAGAAGGGGAAGTAGATTTCCCATAGGATGGTTTGAGGCAGGTGATGTTAAGCCTTTGGGCACTGATTTGGTGAAGGAAGCTGGATAAAAAGTGAGAGGTATCCAAACCAATTTATTGGCATCCCAGAGTAGAAAAAAGGAGTATGCAGACCTCAAGGTAAGGGACATGTCATATCAGGTTGGTTAACAGGTTTTGTTAAAGGTGTCACCTATGAAAGGAGTCATGAGTTTTGGCAAGAAGGGAAAGGTTAGCCCTTGGTATATTGATTCATTTGAGGTTTTCGAAGATGTGAGGCCAATAATATATAGGTTGGCATTATCTTCCCATTTTTGAGGAGTCCATCCGGTATTCCATGTATCAATGTTGAAGAGATACTATAGAGATAGGGAATAAATCATCAAGTGGGATTTAGTTTTGCTAGATAAGGATCTTACCTATGAGGAGGAGACAGTTGCTATTCTTGATTAGGATATTCGGATGTTAAGAAAAAAGGATATTAGATTTGTAAAGGTTCAATGGAAGCATCATCTGATTGAGGAAGCCACTTGGGAAACTGAGAAGGATATGCGGGATAAGTAACCTCACTTGTGTGAGGATTCAAGTACCATTTCTTCTTGACTTAGCTCTTTTTCTTGTTTAATCATTTGGGGATGAACGATGGATTAATTGGTATATGTGTTAATGACCCTTCCTATCGTTATGATTGAGCTAGTCGTATAAGAATCAGGTTAGAAATTTTCTAGAATTGGAAGTTGGAAATTTTAGGCTAGGCTATTCATGGATGAAATCCGATCAAGGTGATGTCTAGGGAAATCTAGGGAGTGATTGGGTCAAATTAATAAATCTTAGCTTTATTTTACTTTAGCTAAGGCGATAAGAAATCCATAGGACTATTTGGAAGTGAATTCGGGTGAGTAGAACTCCCGATATTGAACTTAACGTAAAAAGGTTAGTCCAGGATGTTATAATATGAGGGTGTGTTGTGAAAAATGAAAAACTAGAAGATTTTATGAGTTTCTACCTCGCCACACCCGCTATAGCAGGTAGCAAGCCGCAATCGCGATATCGCTATAGCAGAGAAATTCTTGCTATAGCAAAAGTCAGAGTCGGTCAACTCTGCTATAGCGAGAGGTTGCTGCTACAGTGGTACCACTATACTGGCATTGGGTTGCTATAGCGAGATCAATCATTGTTAATACAAAAACTTCCCCAAAAAGATTTATTATTTCACAAAAATATTTTAGGGAAGGCAGAGGAAATCTGGGATGATTCCTACTGATGTTCCACCAGATTTCTTTTTTAAGGTAAGTATTTTAACCCGTAAACTAGTACATCGATTCCTATGCCTTAGAATCATTCGTTACAGGCTTTAGGGAGGGTTTAACTTGACCTAAGCTGAAAAATCTAGTGTATAAGGGACTATAAGGTATAAAAACCTTGGGTTTTGTTTATAATTTTTTTATTCATGATTTCATTATTGTAATTCGCTAGTGTAACCATAAAATTTATAGTTCTTGGTGAATTGTTTGTGGGAAGACCCTAGGATGGGTGGAATGATCATTAATTTAGCCTGGGGGTTTGGGATTAGGCTTTAATCCGTGATATTTGAGGTCATGCATTAAAATGGTGTTTGCATTTCTGTTTTTAGACCACAATCAAGCTGAGGTTGCAAGGAAAGGGAAAGCTCAAGTTCGTAGAGCATTTCTTGCTTGGATTGAGGTAGGTGATGGTTATTTGTAACCCAATTTGAATTACATTAATAAATGTCTCATTAGTATTAGTTGCATAATACGTGTTCAGAAAAAAGGGAATGATTGTTAAATAATATCCTAAGTGTTAATCACATACAATGAGTCTGTTTTAGAAGCTTTTTGGTTGTACATGTGTTGTATGCTATCACTGTGGTTGTGATTGTTGTGATATTTATTGTTCATTGATTGGCTCGGGTACCATTCCTAGTACAGATTCTATTATTCATTAGTTGGCTTGGATACAACACCTGGTACAGGTTCTATGATTTATTAGTTGGCTCGGTTACCACGCCGGTATAGAACATGGACAAGAGCTCGTCCCCTGCACGTCATACAAAATGGGAAACCATAAGATCCTTAACATGTGTGTACATGTTTACTTGATATTCATGTGTTTGGTTTCTTGAGTGAACTGGATTTATCTGTTTGTTGATGTTCATATTTGTTGGTTCCTTGAAAGGACCGGAATATATTGTTACTTAACAATCATATTTGTCCTTGAGTGGCCGGGTTGATGTGTTTAAGTGCTAAGGTGGTTTTTTATATAAACCGGGGTTGCATGTTAAATGCCATTGATGATGTCCTAGGGATCCTTGGGTGGTCCGGGATACTTGCAAGATGTGACATATTTATATGTAGCATGTTTACTTTCATGGTTGGACATGACTTATATGGTTGTTGAGTCAGGTTGTTGACTGAGAGTCTTATTGGTAGTCATATTGACTTGGATTACATGTTTGTCTTGTTATACTATGTTATTTTTATATCTAAACATTTCATATTTTGGGAGCTGGCCGATGATCCTACTAGTACAGTGTTGTTTCTTGTGTACAGATATTGCACGTGCTCTTCTTTTATTGAGTACAAGGCATATTTTAACGGCTGTTATCAGACCTTAGCTGTGAGTTAGGCGATTTCCAAATTCAAGGGTGAGTTCCACCTTCCGGGGTACTATGAATTCTTCAGTTATTCCTAGTCCAATTGTTTGGATCTAGACTTTATCTTTGTTATAGGGTTGCATCCCCTTTTTTTAGACAGCTAGAATAGAGTTTTGGTACAATGACTTCAGATTCAAGGGGTTAATTTCTGCAAGATGTTTTGTTTTTTTGTTTTTAAACTTGAAATAATGATTTACTTAATAAAGATTGCTTAGTTGTCTAATCCTTTTGGTTAAGTCTTGGTCTGGTTTTTGGTCATCCCACCGGAGGTTTAGAGTGGGTTAGTTTAGGCCATGATAAAGAATGTACTAGAGCCCTAGGTTCATTGATCTCATCATACCAAAATGGCTCTAGTAGAGTCTTTCAGAACGGTACAGATACATCTATACTTTTCTTTGTTAGGCTATATGACTTTAGGAAACTACCCTTTCTTTCTCCCTTCGTGCTATGTCTTTATTCCAATTGGTATCTGGCGATCCAAATTGGTATCTGACCTCCTTTTTTTTTTTTTTTTTTGCAGATGGTGAACACTAGGCAGAATGGAGCAAGGGCAGTAACTCTAGCTATGAGACTGACGATTCGAGGGTGAGGTAGGGGTAGGGAAGAAGGAGAGCAATACTTACCAGGGGTGGAGCTCAAGCAGTGGCTGAGCAGAGGCCAGCGACACCTCCTCCACCCCAGGATCATATTGAAGAGGTTGAGGTAGTGCATGAGGATTGAACAAAACCAGAGGCGGCAATACTAATTGAAAGTGCATGCCTTCCTCCTATGTCTTCTGAGGTCATTCATCAGGTTTTGGAGTTTTTGAGCGGGCAAGAAAGTACTGGAGCCACCCCCATTACGTTGGCAATTCAGGTTCCGAGTTCTCATCCCATTGTCACTTTAGCTCCCGAGATAGATAAGGCTTTGCATACATATACATTCTTCTATTCGTTGTTAGGCCCTGTAATGACCAGTACTGAACATGAGTTATTGAATAAGTTTTTTGAAAATGAAACACCCTTCATTTCATGGTATAGAGGATGACGATGCTTTTGAGTTCATTTTGGATTTCTATGAGAGGCTACATAAGTTGGGAATAGTACAGCATCATGGGGTTGAATTGGTGACTTTCCAACTGCAAGGGGATGCCAAGCAGTAGTGGAGAGCCCTTGTGCAGTGTCATTTATCAGCTTTGCCTCCAATGACTTGGGCTCAGTTTCATGCCATATTCTTGGAGAAGTACATACCCTGACTCTTAGGGACCGCAAGAAGGATGAATTTCTGGCTCTTGGACATGGCAATATGTCTGTTGCAGCCTCTAAGGCTAAGTTCCATGCTCTATCTTGCTATGCTACACAGCTGTTGGGCACTGTGGAGGAGAGGATCCATTTTGTATGTTAATAGCCTGAATTCTGATTTATAGGTTCTGTCTGTTCATATGACTTCTGCAGGAAGGAGCTTCAGTAAGGTAACTGATTATGTGAAGAAGGTTGAAGGAGTTATGCAAGCTGGGTAGGATAAGGTGTTAGCCAAGAAGTCCCATAGTGTGGGTAATTACAGTGGTTATTATTCCAGAGGTCCCAGCTAGTAGATTCATTCGGCTCTCCCTATTCAGTCAGTCTTTCCAGCTTCTACAGGTACACATTCAAGGGTTGTTCAGTAGTCTCCAGCTACTAGAGGCCAGGGGGCTTCCTATTCTTTGGATATCAATCATTCTCTTGAGCGAGATTGTTTTCATTATGGTGATGTGAGCCACTTCAAGAGAGAGTGCCCTCTAAGACAGATAGGTAATCAAGTACAGCAGCATGCAAGGTCTATGGTTTCATCAGGTGGAGGTGGCACTGGTAAGCGTCATCCTCAGGGTGGGCGAGATAATAATCAGAGAGGCTATGATGGAAACAAAGGTAATGGTAACGCATGGAAGGGTATAACATAGCCTTCTAGAGAGGTTTCCCAGCTTGATGATAGAGCTCATTGTTATGCTTTCCCAGGAAAGCTTGCGGCCGAGGCATTCGATATTGTAATAAAAGGTACTATTCTCATATGTGACCATATGGCTTATGTGTCATTTGATTCGGGTTTCACTTACTCTTATGTATCTGATAGATTTGCCTTGTGTCTTGACTTGGTCTGTTATGTTCTTGATTCTCCTGTACATGTTTTTACTCCGATTGGAGATTCTATGGTAGCGACCCATGTGTATCGTTCATGTTCTATTTATTTTGCAGGTTTCCAAACATGGGTTGATTTGATTTTCTTGGATATGTTTGATTTTGATGTTATTATAGGTATGACTTAGCTGTCTCTGTATTCTATTGTTTTGAACTATAATACTAAGATAATGACTCTAGAGACGCCGAGTACGGATAGACTAGAGCAGAAGGGTGTGTATAATCCTAAGCCGGTAAAAATCATATCCTTTGTTTAGGCTAGAAAGCTAGTGGGGAAGGGGTGTTCAACCTTTTTGGATCTCTCAGGATGTTAGTGCAGAGTCTCCTCCTATTGAGTCGGTCCCTGTGATTTTGTGTTTCAGGAGGTATTTCTTATGGATTTGCATGGTGTGCCTCCGGACAGGGATATTGACTTTTGCATCGATTTGGAGCCGGGCATTCGCCCAATCACTATGGCTCCGGTGGAGT
Organism: Jaltomata sinuosa; assembly: GCA_003996215.1. Classification (NCBI taxonomy): domain Eukaryota; kingdom Viridiplantae; phylum Streptophyta; class Magnoliopsida; order Solanales; family Solanaceae; genus Jaltomata; species Jaltomata sinuosa. Next base: position 151,052 of record QJPP01001513.1, on the reverse strand, counting down.
TGAGGGAACTCAAAGCTCAGTTATAGAAACTCCTTGATAAGGTATTTTTTCATCCTAGGCTTCTCCTTGGGGTGCTCCAGTCGTGTTCATTAATAACAAGGATGGTAGCATGAGAATGTGTATAGATTACAAGCAGTTGAACAAGGTTACTATCCAGAATAAGTACCCTCTACCCCGCATAGATGACCTTTTTGACCAGTTACAGGGATCTTCAGTAATTTCTAAAATTGACTTGAGGTCAGGATACCATCAGGTGAAAATTCGGCCTGAGGATATACCTAAGATGGCTTTCAATACTCGGTATGGGCACTATGAGTTCCTAGTAATGTTGTTTGGATTGACCAATGCGCCGACAGACTTCATGAGATTGATGGATGGTATTTTAATGTCATTCCTGGATTCATTTCTGATAGTATTTATTGATGACATTTTGATTTACTCCAAGAGAAAGTAGGAACATACATCTCCGTATTGTTATGTGAATTTTAAAGGTGAAGCAGTTGTATGCAAAGTTTTCTTAATGCAAGTTCTGGTTGTCTTTGATTACCTTCTTAAGGCATGTGGTCTCAGAAAAGTGGGTGATGGTAGATCCCCAGATGATTGAGGCAGTTAAGACTTGTGTTTGTCCTAGCTATGTGACTGAGGTTAGTAGCTTCGTGGATCTTGCTAGCTACTATCGCAGGTTTGTCAACAATTTTGCTTCTATTGCTACTCACTTGACAAGGTTGACTAAGAAGGAGGTACCATTTGTTTGGTCTGATAAGTGTGAGGAGAGCTTCCAAAAGCTCAAAACTCTTTTGACTACAGCCCGTATTCTCTCATTGCCGGTTGAAAGTGAGGATTTTATTATATTTTCTTTTGCTTCACATTTAGGTTTAGGTGTTGTATTGATGCAGGACAGAAATGTCATTTCGTATGCTTTGAGACAATTGAAGCCTCAAAAAATAATTATCCGACTCATGGTTTGTAGTTGGCAGCGGTGGTATTTGCACTTAAGATCTGGAGGCACTATCGTTATGGTGTCAAGTGTGAGGTATTCAACTACCATCATAGCCTGCAGCACGTGTTTATGCAAAGGGATATAAATCTGAGACATAAGAGATAGATGGAATTGTTGAAAGACTATAATGTGACCATCCAGTATCATCCGTGTAAGCACAATGTGGTGGCAGACGCATTGAGCCAGAAAACAGTAAGTATGGGCAGTTTGGCCTATTTGGGGGTGTCAAAGTGACCTTTGGCTAGAGTGATTCAAACTGTAGCATCCAAGTCCATGCATTTTGGTGTTTCTGAAAGGGGTGGAATGTTGGCTAGTATTGAGGTAAAGTCAATATTTCTGGATGATATCAAGGCTAAACAGTTTAAGGATGAGCAATTGAATAAACTCCAGAACAAAGTGGTGTCTACTGAGGCTTTAGACGCCACCCATGATGCGTGCGGATATTTATGGTTTAGAGGACGGGTATGTGTTCCTTGTGTTGGTGACTTGGTTCTGAATGTGTTAGATAAAGTTCATAGTTCATGGTTGATGTGCCGCCATTTTACGGCACTTTCGACTCCTTTTAACTAAGAACAATCGTACGTTTTCAAGCAACCGTCGTCGTTTTTGATGTGTTTATGTTGGATTTGTAGGAAACAGAGACAAACACGGAAACGGAAGAAAAAACGAGCAAAAAGACATTCTGGATAAGAGTGACGGTCAGAGTGACGGACCGTCAAGCTTGTGACGGTCCGTCAACACCAACCATCAAGTTCAGGCAGTGTTGCTGCCTAGTGGTGACGGTCCAGGCGATGGTCCGTCAAGCCAGTGACGGTCCATCAGCCAGGCCGTCACACTTAGGCAGCCGGTTACGCGGAATCCGAGCGTTTTTGGTATTTGTTTCCTAGACTCCTATAAATACCCTATGTTAGGTTTATTTTATTGAACCAAGCTTTTGACAATAGTTCTCCCAATAGTTTTAGGAGATAATTTAAGAGCAAGAAACACGTTTTCCTTGTCTTGAAAACGCGTTCTTGATTTGTTCTTGGGATCTTGTTTTCTTATTTTTGGAATAATTAAAGATTGTTCTCACTACATTGTAAGGATCTCTTTTCTTTATTATGAATATGACTTTCTTTTATTCTTCTACAAGCATGAGTAACTAAACCTCCCATAACTAGGGTTGTGGGAGCCATGGCTGAAGTAGCGATATAGAGTCCGGGTAGCGACGGGTTCAATATATATGATTGTCACATTGTTAATCATTCATGCTTAACGTTTTCTAGTGGTTGCAAACATTAAAACATGCCTAGGTTTAATTTGCTTGAGTAAAGAGATTAAAACCGGGAAACTTGATTAACGACGAGAATTCGAGACTACCAACTCTCGTCTTATGATTAATGCTGTAACTAGATTAATCCACTTGATGTTTAGGATTGATATCTAAAAGCAAACCTTTTCAAGTTCGAGAGAATTGAAAAGTAAATTCGTCTCTTTGGTTGAGAAACGTTTAGACGATACCATTAATTCAATCACATCGTGACACACCTATAGCAAGAACCCGGTTAAGCTTAGGATCGACATCGTTACCAATGCCATGGTAAACACTTCCCTAGTTCATTCTCCTATTGATTAATTCACATACATTATTATTTGCTTTTTGTTCACACAAAACCCCCTCTTTTATTTACCGGAAACTATTGACCATTAGTCACATACTTCACTAAAGGCTTAACTTTCACCATATTCTCTGTGGGATCGACCCCAACCTTTGTTGGGTTCTATATTTGACAACGATCGCTTACGCTTCGTAATTGGAGTGGTACTTTGAGCGTTATCAAATTTTGGCGCCGTTGCCGGGGAATACGGTTGTTTATTAAGTCCGGTGTGTTTATTTGACTCTTAGTCATAATTTCCTGCTTTACGTTTATTTGTTGTTTTTGTCTTTGACAGGGTACACAGTTGTGCATGCCAAGTACCCAAAGTTCGGGGGTACAAATTTTACCTTACGACCCCGAGCTTGCTAGAACATTGAGGCGGAATATGGCCGCACAACTAGAGGCAGCGAGGATCGCTGCAGAACTGCAGGCCCAACAAAATCTGAATGCTGGTGGTCTGCAGGATGATATTGCACGGAATGATGACGATCTCGACTTAGATGGAGCTGGCGCTACGGGCGCCATTGTTCTACCACCGCTACCACCCGGAGCCAAGTTCAACATCACTAGCACGATGATCCAGCTGCTGAACTTGAGAGGAGTGTTCCGCGGTGCCGCTGGGGATGATCCAAACCAGCACCTAATGAATTTCGTGGGCATATGCAAGTCGTTCGAACTGCCGGGCGTGAGTCAGACAGCGATCAGGCACAGGTTGTTTCCGTTGTCTCTGTCTGATGAGGCAGCGTTGTGGTTGACAGAGCTGACCCCCGACTCTATCGCAATGTGGGGTGAGTTGAGAGGAGCTTTCCTAGAAAGGTTCTTTCCTCCCTCTCGGATGATACAGTTGAGGGACGAGATTAGCAACTTCAGGCAGCAACCTCATGAAGCATTGCACGAGACCTGGTTGCGATTCAAAAAGAAGATAACACAATGCCCGAACCATCAGTTGACCGATAACTTTTTGATGCAGACGTTCTACCGGGCACTGAATTCGGCTACCAAGCCGACGTTAGACAACGCAGCAGGTGGTGCATTCATGGGTCTCACTTTTGTTGAGGCCATAACTACTTTGGACAGGCTCACCAAAACCAACAGGGCCTGGCATACACGGGATTCAGAGGTAGCAGCTAGCACTTACGCAGTTGGTATGTTAGCTGAGCAGCGCAGAAAAGACGAGGAGCGCGACCAAGACATGGCGCATCTGAAAACGCAATTGGACCTACTGACCAAGCACTTGTTCTCAGGAGGTATGGATAAGGTACAAGTTGTGGGTTCCCAAGGTAGAGCAACAGAGTTGGAGACTAAGGAGGCGAATTACTTGGGGGGTTTCCAGGCCAATGGCCAAGGAAACCAAGGTCGGACCTATCAGAAGGACAACTACTATGAGAAAGCTGGCTACAATCGCGATCAAGGAAACTGGAGGAATAACACCGATAGAGGTGGGTTGTATGTACCACCTGGTAATCGGGATAAAGCTAGCAACGAGGCAGGGACTTCCATTCTAGAGAACATGATGGCGAAGATGCTGCTGAAGGTAGAATCGACTGACTCTGGGGTGAAGGAGATAACGACTGAGTTATCGGCCATGAGTCAAATAGTGGAGGCACATTCCACTTCGATCAAGCAATTAGAGCAGCAAGTGGGGCTAATCTCGGCATCTCTAAACCCAAGGAAGACAGGTACCTTGCCGAGCGACACTACTCATCCGAGGAATGACACAAGCTGTATGGCGATCACCACAAGAAGCGGAAAAATATTATCGAAATCACATCCGGTAATTCAGACCCAAGAGGGTGAAATCGTGGACAACAAGGAAGTCGAGGAGGCTACTCTAGAGCCCGTGGAGAAAAACAAGGAAGCTGAAAAGCTTCCAACTATGATGCCTCGACCACCACCTCCTTTCCCACAACGCCTGAAGAAGAAAGCGGAAGATGGTAAGTTCCTGAATTTCCTGACCATGCTCAAGCAAATATCAATAAACATCCCATTGGTGGAAGCGCTTGAACAAATGCCCGATTATGCCAAGTTCATGAAGGACTTGATTACCAAGAAGAGGTCGGTAAGTTTTGAACCGGAAGACAACCTCCACCACTGCAGTGCTATTTCCTCAAGGTCGTTAGTAGACAAAAAGGAAGATCCAGGTGCGTTTACTGTTCCCTATACTATTGGGAAACTCGGCTTCGGAAGAGCCTTGTGTGATCTTGGTGCTAGCATCAACCTGATGCCGCTAGCAGTCTATACACAACTGGGTTTGGGAGCTCCTAAACCAACGTCCATGAGAGTGTTGATGGCTGACCGTTCGGTAAAGCGGCCCGTGGGAATATTGTCTGATGTGCTAGTAAAGATCGGTAAGCTTATCTTCCCAGCTGACTTTGTGATCTTGGATTGCGAAGTGGATTTTGAAGTTCCCATAATCTTGGGATGACTATTGCTAGCCACGACAAGAGTGTTGGTTGACATGGAAAGAAACGAACTGACCTTCAGACTAAACAATGAAGCTGTCAAGTTCGATGTGTCTAAATTGATGAAGCAACCAAGTGACATGAGGGTGGTCACGGTCGTCAATGTTATTGAGGAAGTTACTACGGATGTGCATCTCGAGGAGAAGGGTTTGGTCGAGACTCTAGCTGTTGTGAGAAGGATGGTGCGAGAAGGGAAACATGTAGAGGAAGGCGGTAAAAATAGATCAAAGAAACGAAAACACCGCAAGAGAATCTGCAAAGAAAGAGCGAAGAAGTTGTCGCGACTGGCTGCGGAGCCAATGAAAGAAGAAGCTGGAACGCAACATGAGGTTGTCGCGTGCACACACTCCATCGATTTCTCCTGTTTTAGAGACCCTGGCGGTCTCCAACATCATTCCAGAATCTGAGTCCTATCGACTTCACATGTATTCCTTTCTCTCACAGTTTTTAGCTTTCATATGGATGCATTGGGGACAATGCATGAGTCTAAGTTGAGGGTGTTGGGAAACCTGTGAGTCACCACCGAGGGTTTTTGTTGCCGTGTTTCTTTTCCCTCCGGTGTGCTATCTAGTAGAACCGGCATGTTTAGGTTGTCGTTTGAATTTTTAGTTGTTTTTTTTAGTGTCTATAGTGATGAGCATGGCGTTTCGTCTTGACTAAAATGAGGCCCCTCTCTAAAAATTTTCTGGTTTTGTACTTATGTTGAAACGATTGACTGTCTGGATCTTTGAATGTCATTGTGTGATTATGATTAGAATGAGTATGCTTAAGCCGAGCGGTTGTTGGATAGTTGGTAGCGATATAGTTTCTTGGTGCCAAGAGTGTGTGAGATTATTGTTATAAATTCTTACTCTGTGCATGCATCTAGAACTTGCCCGGTCTATTTTGTTAAGTTCGAAGTTTGGTTGCTTAGGAAAGGATCACAGGCCCTTTTTGTGTGCAGCCCACTTAACCTAAAAGACCGTCCAAATATAAATAATCCGTTTTGATCCCTGTTTGAGCCATAATTAACCTTGTTCTTTCAATAACCTATCACCGTTCCTATTTAACTTTGAATCCCTATTTTGGCCCTGGTCCTTCCTTGGACATCGTGCACCTCAACCCAGGCAATCAGCCTAAGTTGAGGGTGGCTACTATAGAGGTAGACCCTGTTTTGGCCCTGGTCCTTCCATGGACATTGTGCACCTCAACTTAGGCAATCAGCTTAAGTTGAGGGTGGCTACTATAGAGGTGAATGATAAGAAAAAGAGGATGGAGAAGATTGGTTGTGAATAGAATGAGAATTCGGGTGTGTGCCTAGGAAAAGAAAAGAAAAATAAAAAGAGATGAAAAAGATCGAAAAAAAGTAATAAAAAGAATAGTCAAAATAAAGGGGCCGCACCTGTAGCTAGAGAGAAGGAAATAAAAAGGTGAATAAGGATGGACAAAAAGTATGTGGTAATAAGACGTCGGTGGTTCCAAGGAGGGCTTAGTCACTAACCCCTAAATGTATCCTACCTGCACCTGAAGCCTCATTACAAGCCTAAACAAGTCCTGTAGTGATCCTGAGCGGCATTCTGAAGAACTGAAATAGAATAGTAAGGGCAAGCCTATGGTATCGCATGTGCATTGTTTGAAATCATTTGTGAGTGTGAGTGCTTACCTAGTCCCAAATCTTGTGTGTGGGATTTCGTTGTGGTGAGGGCACCAAGATTTCTGTATTGTCTCTTGATTGTTAGGATAGTTATGCGTGTGTATGCATAATGTTCTATCATATCGGAATGACATGTTTGGATCCTTGCAAGTTAGTGTTTCATACATTTGTGTGCTATGAGGGAGCTTAATTTAAAATTGAATAAGATGTTGAATGACCATGAGTTGCTAGAGACACGAGTTTGTTTTCTTAGTTGAGTCGTCGTGTGTTTTTCTTTTTATGTTATGTTGCTTGAGGAAAAGCGAACGTCTAAGTTGAGGGTGTTGATGTGACGCCATTTTACGGCACTTTCGACTCCTTTTAACTAAGAACAATCGTACGTTTTCAAGCAACCGTCGTCGTTTTTGATGTGTTTATGTTGGATTTGTAGGAAACGGAGACAAACACGGAAACGGAAGAAAAAACGAGCAAAAAGACATTCTGGATAAGAGTGACGGTCAGAGTGACGGACCGTCAAGCTTGTGACGGTCCATCAACACCAACCGTCAAGTTCAGGCAGTGTTGCTGCCTAGTGGTGACGGTCCAGGCGACGGTCCGTCAAGCCAGTGACGGTCCGTTAGCCAGGCCGTCACACTTAGGCAGCCGGTTACGCGGAATCCGAGCGTTTTTGGGATTTGTTTCCTAGACTCCTATAAATACCCTATGTTAGGTTTATTTTATTGAACCAAGCTTTTGACAATAGTTCTCCCAATAGTTTTAGGAGAGAATTTAAGAGCAAGAAACACGTTTTCCTTGTCTTGAAAACGCGTTCTTGATTTGTTCTTGGGATCTTGTTTTCTTGTTCTTGGAATAATTAAAGATTGTTCTCACTACATTGTAAGGATCTCTTTTCTTTATTATGAATATGACTTTCTTTTATTCTTCTACAAGCATGAGTAACTAAACCTCCCACAACTAGGGTTGTGGGAGCCATGGCTAAAGTAGCGATATAGAGTCCGGGTAGCGACGGGTTCAATATATATGATTGTCACGTTGTTAATCATTCATGCTTAACGTTCTCTAGTGGTTGCAAATATTAGAACATGCCTAGGTTTAATTTGCTTGAGTAAAGAGATTAAAACCGGGAAACTTGATTAACGACGAGGATTCGAGACTACCAACTCTCGTCTTATGATTAATGTTGTAACTAGATTAATCTACTTGATGTTTAGGATTGAAATCTAAAAGCAAACCTTTTCAAGTTGAAGAGAATTGAAAAGTAAATTCGTCTCTTTGGTTGAGAAACGTTTAGACGATACCATTAATTCAATCACATCGTGATACACCTATAGCAAGAACCCGGTTAAGCTTAGGATCGACATCGTTACCAATGCCATGGTAAACACTTCCCTAGTTCATTCTCCTATTGATTAATTCACATACATTATTATTTGCTTTTGTTCACACAAAACCCCCCCTTTTATTTACCGGAAACTATTGACCATTAGTCACATACTTCACTAAAGGCTTAACTTTCACCATATTCTCTGTGGGATCGTCCCCAACCTTTGTTGGGTTCTATATTTGACAACGATCGCTTACGCTTCGTAATTGGAGTGGTACTTTGAGCGTTATCAATGGTATTCTATTCATCCAGGTGTGATCAAAATGTACCGGGACTTAAGGTAGCTATATTGGTGGCCTGGGATGAAGAAAGATATAGTGGAATATGTGTCCAAGTGTCACAATTGCAAGTAGGTGAAGTATGAGCATCAAAGTCCTGCTTGTTTGCTTCAAAGGATGCCCATCACTGAGTGGAAATGGGAAAGGATAGCAATGGACTTTGTGGTAGGTCTTCCTAAGACCTTGGTAAAGTATGACTTAATTTGGGTCATAGAGGATAGACTGACTAAGTCAACCCATTTTATTCTGGTCAGGGTGGATTACAGCTCTGAGCAGTTGGCCAAGATCTACGTCAAGGAGATAGTGAGGTTATGAGTTAACATGGTGGTACCACTTTCCATTATTTCAGACAGAGGTACGCAGTTTACTTCTATGTTCTGGGGTAGGTTGTACGAAGAGTTGCGCACCCAACTCACTTTTAGCACAACCTTTCATCCTCAGACTGATGGACAGTTAGAGAGGACAATTCAGGTGTTTGAGAACATGTTGAGAGAATGTGTGATTAACTTCGGAAGCATTGGGATGAGTTCTTGCTATTGTGTGAATTCTGATACAATAATAATTATCATTCCAATATTGACATGGCACAATTCGAGGCACTCTATGGAAGGGGATGTAGATCGCCCATAGGATGGTTCGAGGCAGGTGATGAGAAGAATTTGGGCATTGATTTTATGAAGGAAGCTAAAGAAAAAGTGAGAGGTATCCAAACCAAGTTGTTGGCAGCCCAGAGTAGACAAAAGGAGTATGCAGACCGTAGGGTAAGGGACACGTCATTTTAGGTTGGTGAATGAGTTTTTTTGAAGGTATCACCTATGGAAGGATTCATGAGGTTCGGCAAGACGGGCAAGATTATCCCTTTTTATATTGATTCATTTGATATTCTCGAAGAAGCGAGGCTGGTAATGTACAGGTTGTCATTGCCACCCAGTTTGTCAAGAGTCCATATGGTATTCTATGTATGCATGCTGAAGAGATACCATGGGATGGGAATTACATCATCAAGTGGGATTCAGTCTTTCTAGATAAGGATCTTACCTGTGAGGAGGAGTCAGTTGCTATTCTTGATTGGGATGTACGAAAGTTGAGGACAAAAGAGATTAGATCCGTAAGGGTTCAATGGAAGTATCGTCCAGTTAAGGAAGCCACTTGGGAAACAGAGAAGGGCATGTTGGACAAGTACCCTCACTTGTTTGAGGATTCTAATATTATTTCCTCTCAACTTAGCTCTTTTTCTTATTTTATCCTTTGGGAATGAACAATAGGTAAATTGGTATTTGTTGTAATGACCCTTCCCATCCTTATGGTTGAGCTAGTCATACAAGAATCGGGGCACAAAATTTTCCTAAATTGTAAGTTGGAAATTTTAGGCTAGGCTAATCTTGGACGAAATCCAAGCAAGGTAAGGTCTAGGGCTATCCAGGGAGAGATTGGATCAAATTGATAAATCTTAGCTTGATTTTACTTTATCTATGGCGATAAGGAATCCGTAGGATGTTTCAAAAGTGAATTCGGGTGAGTAGAACTTTCGATATCGAACTTGACATAAAGGGGTTAGTCCGAGACTTCATGGTTTGAGGGTGTGTTGTGAAAAAGGTAAAACTGGAAGACTTTCTGAGTTTTTGCTTTTGCCACACCCACTATAGCAGGTGGCAAACTACTACGTGACACCGCTATAGCAGGGAAATTCTCGCTATAGCATAAGTTAGAGTCGGTCAACTCTGGTATAGCGGGAGGTTGCCGCTACAGCAGTACCATTATAGTGGCATTGGGTTGCTATAGCGGGATTAATCACCATTAATGCAGAAACTTCCCTAAAAATGTTCATTATTTCACAAGAAGAGGCGATTTGGGGTGATTTTTACTGATTTTCCACTAGATTTCTTTGTTAAGGTAAGTAATTTATCCCCGTAAACTTGTACTTTGATTCCTATATCTTAGAATCGTTAGTTACAGGCCTTGGGGAGGGCTTAGCTTGACCTAAGCTGAAAATTTTGATGTATAAGGGATTATGAGGTATAAAAACCTTGGGTTTTGTTTATAATTTGTTTATTCATGATTTCTTTACCGTAATTCGCTAGTGTAACCATAAAATTGGTAGTTCTAGGTGAATTATTTGTGGGAAGACCCTAGGATGGGTGGAATGATCATGAATTTGGCCTGGGAGTTTTCGGATTAGGCTTTAATTTGTGATATTGAGGTCATGGGTTGAAATTTTGTTTGCATTTCTATTTTTAGACCACAATCAAGTCGAGGTTGCTAGGAAAGGGAAAGGTCATGTTTGGTAGAGCATTTCAAGCTTGCATTGAGGTAAATGATAGTTATTTGTAACCCAATTTGAATTATGTGTGCATTAATAACTGTGTCATTGCTTGAAAAATATGTATTTTGGAAAAAGGGAATGATTGTTAAATGATATCCTAAGTGTTGATCACATGCAATGAGTCTGTTTTGAAAGCTTGTTGGATGTACAAGTTGTATGCTTTCATTGTGGTTGTGATTGTTGTGATATTTATTGTTCATTGGTTGGCTCAGGTACCACTCCTGGTACAAGTTCTATTATTCATTGGATGGATCAGGTACAATTCCTAGTATACGTTCTATGATTCATTTGTTGGCTCAAGTACCATGCCGATATAGTACAAAGACAAAAGCTCATCCCGTGCAGGTCATGACTAGTGGGCAACCATAAGACCCTTAGCATGTGTGTATAGGTTTACTTGATATTCATGTATGTTGGTTCCTTGAGTGAACCAGACTTATCTATTTGTTGATGTTCATATGTGTTGGTTCCTTGAGAGGACCGGGATTCATTGTTACCTGACACACATGTTGGTCCTTGAGTGGCCAGATTGGTGTGTTTATGTTCTAAGGTGGTTTCTTATGTAAACCGAGGTTGAATGTTAAATGTCATAGATGATGTCCTAGGGATCCTTGGGTTGTCTGGGTTACTTGCAAGATGTGACATGTTTATATGTGGCCTATTTACTTGCATGGTTGGACGTGACTTATATGGTTGTTGAGTCAGGTTGTTAACTAGGAGTCTTATTGGTACTTGTCTTATTACATGTTTGTCTTGTTATACTATGTTACTGTTATATGTTCATATTTCATATTTTTGGAGCTAGCCGATGATCCTACCAGTACACTATTTTTTATTATGTACTGATACTGCACGCGCTCTTCTTTTGTTGAGTATAGGGTATATTTCGGCGGCTGCTACCACACCTCAGCTATGAGTCAGGCGATTTTTGAATTCAAGGGTGAGATGCACCTTTCGGGCTACCATGAATTCTTCAATTATTCCTAGTCCATTGTTCGGACCTAGACTTTATCTTTGTTTTGGGGTTGCATCCCCTTCTTTAAGATAGCTAGCATAGAGTTTTGGTATAACGACTTTCAGATTCTAGGGGTTAATTTTGCAAGATGTTTTGTTTTTCATTTTTAAACTTGAATTACTGGTTTACTTAATGAAGATTTCTTAGTTGTCTAATCCTTTTGGTTAAGTGTTAGGCTGGTTTTTGGTTCTCCCACCAGGGGTTTAGAGTGAGTGCCACTCCTGGCGGTTTAGGTCATGACAGAAATATAATGTAACTGCTACCCCATAGGTACAACCTGCCCATCCCATAGGTATTGTCTGCCCGGCCTGTAGGCACGGTCTGCCTAGCCCATAGGCACGATCTTCCCAGCCCATAGACACAGTTTAGTAATTAGAATGCAAGCTCCAAGACCCTGAAGTGTCAGTGTCTGCTGAGGCCAAAGCAAGCTCATAGGTGGAAGCCAGACCATAAAAATAGCACGATAATAGCAAGTAGTCACATGTGATCTCAATGCAATCATAACATGCTTTTCTAGGTCACTAAGTAAGGAATAGAGTATTGTTGATAGTCACTATATAATGCTTTGATAGCAAACTTAATACTATGAGACGACAAGTTGAATAACGACATTACACAGGCTATACAAGCTTTGTCCTTAAGTGTCATCCCAAAAAGTGAAAAGGAAACTTTAACATACCTTTCAACTGAATCCTCAAAGGTGTCAATATGAAAGTTGACCAAGCTATAGTAATGCAACAATTACTAGAATCAACAAGGCTGCAAGAATGAGCCATAGCCAATTGATAAGGCGTTAAGATTGTCACTATGACCAGCCTACTTTAACTCAACAAATGACATCATAATCTCTACCAAACCAACAACTAATAACCATAACAAGAAGTTATCAATATATCACAAGAATGACGAGCTCCTGAGGTAATATCATAAGGCATACTCCATGCTGTTTAATCTGACAACAGACATACGTGACTCTAATAAGGAGAACACAAACTCCCAGTCCTACTAACATCTTAACACCATCAATATATAATAATAATAACCCAAATCAATAAGACAAAGGGGCTGCTCGAAGCCACGGTATCAAAAACACCATTTCATGGCTTAGAAATCTATAAAATGATACTAGAACATAGAATTATGAAGGAGGGTCGTATGAGGAAGATTACCTTGAATTTTTTTTTGAAATCCCAAGCTAAACAAGTTGTTATAAGAACCCACCACGATCTATAATCAATGTACCATAATTAAACACGACAAACATGCAAATAATAATAAGTTCCTCCTCAGAATTGATTCTAAAGCTCAAATTAAGAATGGGTCAAGGATTTAGAACTCATACTTTCTGATAAATGGATGCTAATAGTAGAGAAATATACACTCCATGAACTACCTCTTTGAAATAGCTACAAATGGAGCCAAAATTGATGAAAAAACTATACCACAGCAATAAACTTGCGATATAGAGCAACTTCCGTTAAACTTCCGAGTTGAAAGAACGAACTTCCATGGAGCATTTAGGGGATTTTTCTCTGAATTTATTGGTTTTCAGTCATGTTCTATGGATAAGAAACGAAGAAGTTTTATAAAGCACCAACAACTTTGGGGCTAGGGGGACATGCCTCGATGTGCATGCTTATGCAGTCTCAAAAAAATATGAATATCTCTCTAATCTAAAGTCATATGGATAAACGGTTTAGTGCATTGTAAACTAGACTTGTAGATATTCCATTTGGTAGGTTGGGAGCCTTCTAACTCTTTATATATTAGGATAAAAGCTTTGATATATTTGACCTAAATTTTCAGAGAATTCCTTAAAGAAATTTACAATAACTTTTATCGACTTTTATTTTGTAACTTGCTTGACTTCAAAACTTAACATACAATCATTGTTCAATTAAAATGCCTCATGAAATATCCTTCCTAACATATTAAAAACTCTTAGTCCTATCTCAAAAGCATGGGTCAATTTAAATATTCGAACAGGTGGGATGTTACATCCTCCCCTCCCCCCCTAGAGACATTCATCCTCGAATGATGAGAATGTACGTTGCATCATAGGAAATAAAACAAGAGCTCATATAATACACAATTAATGTAACTCATGTATTCAAATATGGGTTTACTATCTGCCTATTCTGAGCATCATCTGAAAGAGTGAACAAGTGGAGATATCTGGACTTCATGTCCTCTTTAGCTTCCCACGTTATCTCTTTGATATTATGGTTCTGCCACACACACTTTCACTGAAGCTATATTCTAATTCCATAATCTCCTACTTAGGCGGTCTACAATGGCAATAGGGATTTTTTCATAAGACAGTTCCCTTGAAATATGTACATTTGTTATTGGTTGATTTTGGGTGTATTTACACTCCCGATGGCTATATTTGATGCATGTTCTACCCATATTTACCTTGTTATGAGGACATAATTCACTTGTATTAAAGAAATTGTTTCTATATTATTGAAGGTGAGCTAATTTCATAATTAGGCATGTTTTGCAGGTAGAAATACGGAGAAAAGTGACCCATGGGATCTAAAAAAATGGAATGCTAGAGCTTGGAAACAACGGGAATAATAAACCAAAATTATCGAGCTTGGGGCTGCATGGCGCACTGCCACATGCCTCAACAATCAGAGAAGAAGCAGGGGGCCATGGAGCATTGCCTAGCATGGTGCCCCACTGCTCGACCATCAGAGGGGAGTAAAGAGGGCTGGCCTAGGGCACACTGCCTGGTGCCTTGACCCACCTCTAGGCCATCAGAAGAACAAAAGACGGAGGGTGTCTAGTGCACTAGTTGGGGCACCGCGCTAGGCCCCATCTGACATCCCAATTTTTTTGCCATTTAGTCCAAGTTTAAGTAGGAGTAGGAGTTATTTTTTCACGGCTATAAATACACCCCTTGTACATTTTAGAAGGGGTTAATCACCTTTTGGCGAAGAAGAATCCAAAGATACTTTTACAACCTTAGATTTCTCTTCTATTTACCTTAAAAACTCTTATTTTCTTATGAACACAATCGATTTTGTTCATTTTATGAAGAACATGAGTAGCTAAATACCCTTGTTCTGGGGTTATGGCTAAACGTATGATTGATTAGTTGAAAGTTGAATTGATTAAGTTTGTTTATCATTAATAGTTATTCTTATATTCCTGTACTTAGTTAGTATTTTGATGCTTGACCTCCATTAAAATAACTTATAATCTTATTGTGAACCCGAAAGAAGGATCAATAAGATAGAACAAGGAATATAAGGAGCAATATCTCTTGTTTGTAATATAAAAAGTAGATTTGCGGCTAGAATATAAATATACATAGATCATCTTGCTTTATTTAAAATGAGAGTAGCAACTCCATTCACATGTTCATTCTGCTCATAGGAATATAGAACTAGAATTGCATGTGAATATAAATCATATCAAATCGAGGCAATAATTCATGAATAGAGGTCAAATAAGTTGATAGATTATCAACTTATCAATGACGAATAAAATAATGCTTAATATCGTTATATTTATCTCTAGAATGATACACATAATTTTTTGAAAGACAGATAGCACTAGAATTATTACAAAAAAATTTAATTGGTTTAAAGAATAAATCATAATCATTGATTTGATGAACCATTCATAATATTTGAGTAGAGCATTGCTCAATAATAATATATTCTGCCTCAGTAGTTGAGAGAGAAATAAATTCTTATTTTTTTGCTGTTCCATGAAATTAGTGATTTTCCAAGGAGTTGACATGTGCCACTAGTGATATTTTTGATCATCTTGGTCACTTGCATAGTTAGCATCAAAAAACCCTTCAATAGTAAATTTTTTTCTTTAAGCGTACCACAAACCATGGTGAATAGTGCCAGCAAGAGATCTAATGATACGTTTAACAATAGTAAGATGAGATTCTTTAGAGACAGACTGAAATCGAGTACATTTGCAAACACTAAATATAATATCCGGTCAATTAGATGTTAAATAGAACAAAGATACTATCATACCTCTGTATTTAGTTTCATCTACTGATTTACCTTTGTCATCTTTGTCAAGGGAACATATGGATGTCACGAGGGTTCCCATTGCTTTGGCATCATTCATAACAAACTTTTGAATAAGTTCCTTGGTATACTTACTTTGACATATAAAAATACCTTCATTGGATTGAGTTATTTATAAATCAAAAAAGAATGTTAACTCTCCCAATAACTCATTTCAAACTCTCCTTGCATGAGTTTAGAGAATTCCTTGCACAACAGAGGGTTAGTACTTCTAAAAATAATATCATATATAGAAATTTGAATAATTAAATTTCAGAAGGGTTTCTTTTAATGAATAAAATTGTATTAATTTTTCCTCTTAAAAAATTATGATCTAGTAAAAAAGTACTCAATCGATCATACCAGGCTCATGGAGCCTGTTTCAGACCATGGAGTGCTTTTGACAGTTTAAAAACATTATAGAAAATTTTTAGATGTTCAAAACAAGGAGGTTATTCTATAAAAACTTTTTCTTCTACAAATTCATTTAGAAAAGCACTTTTAACATCCATTTGAAATAATTTAAAATCTTTAAATGAAACATAAGCAAGTAATATTCAAATTGACTCTAACCGGGCTACAGGAGAAAATGGTACATCATAGTCGACTCCTTCATGTTGTGACTATCCTTGAGTCATTAGTCGAGCTTTGTTTCTTACTACTTCTCCAGCTTCATTCAATTAATTCCTGAAAACTCATTTGGTGCCTATGACATACACTTTTTCAGGTTTTGGAACAAGAGTTCAAACTTTATTTTTCTTAAATTGACATGTTCAACCTGTGTTGCTTTGACCCAATGATTATCTTTTAATGCTTCATCCACCTTTTTGGGCTCAAGTTAAGATATAAGAGCAGTATTTTCTTTATTTTTACTTGACACTCTTATTTTCATCCCTTCCTTTGGATTCCCAATAGTAAATTTCTTTGGATAGTCTGGCTTACTCCTCTATTCATTTGAAATTATATCAATTGTCTGATCAGTCGATTCATCTACAATATAGTTGCCTTGGTTATAGCATATTGATCAACTGATGGTGCTTTGCTCTTTTTGCTTCCATGTAGATCTTGGTCATCTGAAATTCTACTTTTCTCGACCAGACGATTAGCATCATAAAATACCATGTATAGATTCTTTAATAATTAAGGTACATTTATTGAAGACTCTATAAGATTTACTAGAATTAGAATAACCAAGAAAAATACATTCGTCACTTATAGGGTTGAACTTAGCAATGTTGTCTTTTTCATTATTGTGCATAAAACACTTACATCCAAATGGATGAAATTATTTAATATTGGATCTTTTACCATTTCACAGTTCATATGGAGTCTTCTTCTATATAGTATCCCCTTTCTCTTTGGACTCTTTCAAAGAAAATCTCAAAATTCTTTAAAGTATCATCTTTACGAACTAAAATCATGACCCAGGTAAATCATGAGTAGTCATCAACAATAACAAATACATACCTTTTTCTACTAATGCTTGTAGTTCTAGTTGGACCAAAAATATCCATGGGAAGAAGCTGCAAGGGTTTAAATGTGGTGACAATTTTTTTTTGCTTTGAAAGTGTTTCTAGTTTGCTTATCTATTTGGCAGGCATCACAGATATGATCTTTTAAATAGTCCAGTTTTGATAATCTAAGAACTAGTTCATGTCTAGAAAGTTTCTTTATGAGATGCATACTAGCATGGCCTAGGTTTTTTTTGCCATATCCATGAATCATCAGATATGGATGCAAGACATATGTGTTCCACTAAATTTTTTATTGAGTCCAATATGTACACATTTTTATCTCTGTTTCCTGATAACACGGCTTTGACTGAGACATCTTCAATATTGCATCTAATTTTTCTAAAATTTACCTCAAGATCTGTGTTGCGCAGTTGGCTGATGCTCAATAGATTATTCTTCAATTTCTTCACAAGATAAACATTAGTAATATCACAAGAATCATTAAAAGAAAGTTCCAATACCGATGAATATTACCTTTGAGTTGTCCCAAAAGTGAATAGCTCCTCCATCATAGTTGGCTACTGATTTGAACAGGTGTTTATTTTCTGTCATATGATTTAAACACGCACTGTCAAAATTACCATTTTGCTTTTGACCCTTTCTTATGGTGTTCCTGCAAAATAAGGTGATTACTTTCTCTTAGGTACCCGAGATACTTTGGGTTCTTTGGGGTTAGAGTCACTTGAAGTTTTCTTGGGTCTCCATACCCAATTTTAAGATTTAAAGTAACAAATTCTTCATTTAAAAGATTTATGACCACTTTTACCACAATAATAACAACTGTGATAATTGTGCCCTTCAGTTATGTTATCTGGATCTCTTCATCACTATGCTCAGTTGACTAATCAGAAGGAGTCAACTGATTTGTGAGATAGTCATGATAATCTTTATTGGCTCCAGATTTTTTACTGAATGATTCCTTTCAAATGAAAAGATGCAAAAGGTGTTGATACGTCCTATCCACATAGAAATTCTTTGCAAGTTGACTTGTTAGAAAAAGTTGGCTAATTTGATCTAGGAGATATTTTGTCAGTTGACTTGTTTGAGAAAATTGACTGGTTAGATTGTATAGAGTTTTGATTTGAGGATTTTCTTAAACTATTTATTTGCAACTTGTGTTTCTGAATTTACTTATCAAGAAAATCTTTCTCAATTTCACAAACTTCTAGTTTAATTTTCCTGTCCTTTTTTCCTTATTGGATATTTTTCAAATCATTAAATACTCTATTAAGATCTGTAATAGCTCAATATAATAGATTTTTTAAGTTTGAAAAGTTAATACAAGTTTCAGTTCTTACCTCACTTGTTTCTCCGATGACCATGAAGCATATGTTGTTTGAATCTTTCTATTCATTTTCAGAATTGTCCTCCTCACTCTAGCTACTTAATGCTTTGTTCTTTGAGTGTCTTCTGGGATTCTTCTTTCTTGCCTCAGGACAATCATTTGCAATATGTCCATATTTTTCATAGTTGTAGAATTTTCCTTCATTTCTTTATTGATTAGTAATGTACTACCCTTTTGAGAAGTTTTGTCTGCCTCTTCTACCATTTCTTGATCTTATGAAGTTTTAAAATTCTGACCTGGGAAATCAGGCAATCTCTTATTCTCCAATTTCTTCTTTTTTATCTTCTTTGACGTCCTTTGTTGCCTTGAAAGCTACAGTCTTCTTTTTGTTATCTTTCTATCCTCGTTTATTCAGATGAGTTTTCTCAAAAGCAATAAGGTCTCCTCTTAATGCATCATATGTGAGATTCTTGAGATTCATGTTTTCAATAGCTACTATCTTGGAATGCCATTGAGAAGAAAGACTTCTGAGAATCCTGATTATTTGATCACTCACGAGATAGGTTTTTCCAGATGCCTTGAATTCTCCAATAATTTTGTTTAACCTAGGAAACATGCTTTCAATTGATTCTCCTTCCTTCATCTTAAAAAGTTCATATTCATAAAACAACAGGCTTATAATAATTTGTTTAACCTTGTTAGTTCCTTCGTAGGTTACTTCCATCTTATTCCACATTTCTTTGACAATCTCACAACAGGATATCTTTTCATATTCTTCTCCACTGATGGTATTGTAGAGAACATTTTTTGCTTTGGAGTTTATCTGAATAATCTCCATCTGTTCTTTAGTGTAATTCCCAAGAGAAGGAATTACTTCAGTTGATGTTCCACTATTTTCCACATTTTTCTCATATTTCTTTGATTTGGTAATAGGGATATCACCAAGCTTGGTATTTCTCCATATTTTCACATCATAAGACTTGATGAAAGTTTTCATTCTGACTTTCTAGCGAGAGCAGTGCTTACCATTGAAGTATGGTGGCCTGGTTTGAGAAGTCTCCTCTTGGAATAGGGCTCCAGCAGTAAGTTGATCTGCCATGATCTTTTCTCACTTGAGATTAGGTAAATATGTGTGAGACCTTTCTCTGATACAAATTGAAAATGCGAGAGGGGTAATTTGCCTTTTTTCTTTTCTTAGTCGACTGCCGAATTACTCTAGTTGACTGAGAAAGATAGTAGTAATAACACCGGTGCTGAAAGTAAAGATTGTCACACAATATTTTAATACTGGTTGAAATCTTTAATGGATTTTAGTCCAGTCCCCTTGGATTGCAATGGATGCTCTACCAGTTCTTTGAGCTCTTTGGGTTACAAGGTTTGAATGTAATTCCTACGACTACACTCAATTCTTTTTCTCTCGTTTCTTTTGATACAATAGCCTCACCAATAATATTTTTCTCTTCTCTCTTTTTTGATTACATAGTAAATCACTAAGAAATACAATGCTTGATAAAAGTAGAGCAAAAAACTTGAGATGAATTAGATTAAGTGCATAAACTTCTTCATTCTTCAAAGGCTCTTTAAATAGGAGATGGATGGAGCCCTTTGAAGGAGCATTGATGAAGAAGGCTACCCAAAAGATTTGATCCTTGGAAAAGGATGTGAAATATCCGTTTTCCTAGAATAAGTTGAGTCAATCTTGACTCCTCTAATCAGCCGATCGTCTTCCTTTCTAAGATTGCGGCATCATTAACGAATTGCATGAATCACCAGAGATAATATTTCCTTTCCTTTTGTGAGGTCTTCAAAAAGTACTTGGTACTGATCCCAAATTAGAGTAACTATAATTTTACTTAGCTGTATCAATCATTTGCTTCTTCCCATAGTACTTTGCTCCTTGAGAATCTTCACAATTGTTTTCCTTATTTTTCTGTACATACGAGTTGTCATTCATTAAAATACAAACACTAACACAATCGGAGGACATCGTTTGAGCAAGCTACAGGCGAACAACCACAAACTCCATATTCATTACAAGCCGTGTTTGAGGGAAAGAGTTTGGGGGCTTGTCATATGCCCAAAGGTTGGGCGGAGCAACTTGATACTCCTAAGTTCTACTTGAACAAGGCAGCTAAGCGGATGAATAAATTCGAGGACCGCAAACCGCGTCCCACAAACTATAGAATTTAGGACATGATAGTTCAAGTTACTGCAGGGTACGCACCAAAATTTGATTCGCAAGTATGAGGGGATCCTTGCCAAGGTGGGAAAGATGTCATACAAGCTTCAAACATTTATCCAAGAATGTAGGAAGCGAATAATTGAATATTGAGTATGGAGATGAGAAAAAGAAAATCTAATAGTGAGACCAATATAACCGTTTTTAAACGACCTCTTCAGCTCCCGCTTTCCATGCCATCTCTTTCATTCATTATTTTTTTCCTTAGCCATTCCCTTCTTTGGGGTCAAAGCTGACGCGTTTTCTTCACAATTTTTCTCTGAATTCTTCGAGTCAGTCAGCACAAAAACCCCCAAAATCGGATTATACATTGGTATCTGAAACTTTCTTCTTTGAATCATCAGGTTTATCTATCCAATCCGCTCTCTTTTCTCTCTCATGTTATCCTTTATCTGAATGTGAATGGTTTCTGAGAACATTCTTCTATCTTTATGTAGCCTTATTATCACACAAATTCAATTTTTATTAGTAACCTTGATAGTAGGGTGTTATAAATCTTTGTACATGAAAATCATGGCCATTTTGGAGTCTGGGGTTCTTGTAAAGTTTCTTGAACATATGAAAATTGGGGGTAATGCCTCCGAGGATGATGGAAAGCCCATATTGTTGCAAATCAGAAGCATCATTCCTGTTCTTGAAGAAGGCCATCTTTGGCCTAACAGAGGATTTTACCTCAAAGTTTCAGATATTTCACATGCAATGTATGTATCTTTGCCTGAAGAGCAAAATGAGATGATTCTTGCAAACCAATTGAAATTGGGTCAATTCATTTATGTACAGAAGTTGGAGGATGCTCACCCTTTTCCGCTGCTAAGGGGCGTAACGCCTTTCCCTGGTAGGCGCCCATGTGAAGGAACCCCTGAAGACATTGTTTCCGTTGCAAATGTAATGAAGATTCTTCAGGCATTTAATTCTGATTGTACTGTTGAAAAAAGTGTAATTTCTGAGAATAGGATAATTGAAATCCCATCCAATTCAAGAAAATTGTTTCGTGGATTATCTGATCCTGATGGGTTGAATAAGAAAAATGATCATTTGGAAAGAAAATCTAAAGGCAAATTTCGGTCTCTGAGTGCTTCAAAAGTTCGTTCAGGTGAGAAGATGATGGGATTGGATTGTACTGCTAAAAGATCTGACAGTGAGAGGAGAAATTCTGATCTTTTTCGGGAACTACAAAAGAGTCGGAAAAGATCTTTTGATATTGATAGTGATACAGAAAGCATATTGTCATCACTCTCATTTTCGTCTCATAATTCCAAGAGAAGAAGTTGGAACGAGTCAGAGATTTTGGGAGTTAAAGAAATCTTCGATTCTTCAGTTGTCAAGCACGATATCAGACCACCTCGTAGTCATAGTCCAACTGTGAGTGCTAACTGTCAAATTTACTTTACTTCATGTTAATTGTTCCAATATTGTTGTGATAATTTGAAGTCTAAGTATCTATCATTGGGTTCTTACACTGGTCAGTACACAAGGTTTGTACTGTCAATGCATTTTCTAAACTGGAGTATAAGTTTTAGCAAAAAAAAGTAGCATGGTTTTGCTAGTAACTTGCTTGAGCTGAAATTAGAAATTGGCTTATATCAAAGCCTGGCTAAGTTTGAATTAATATTAATGTTACCACATAAAATGTTCACAAAAGGGGACCCCATATCCATCATGATAGATGGTTTCTGTACAGATCTATGCAACTAAAATCTAAGTCAAGTACAAATATGTAAACGTGATAAGAAAGCATGCCATGTTGACAAGCATTTATACTGCAAAATCGTAATTGATATTTGTGTAGTGTCTGCAACTATTAGAGTAATAGCCAGTGACTAGGTTCCAACATGGACTTCAGACAGAGATATATTTTCTTTAGATAATTGTGGACTGCTAGATCCTATTTTCAACTAATACTAGGTATCACGTTTTCACGCCACTGATTGATTATATTGTTCCCAGTGACTATATGTCTCTCTCTGTGTATTATGCATCTTTGAGGCTAGTTGTCATGTTTAACTATTTTAGCATACTATTGTTTGTGTTTTTTCCTTCAAGTTCATCCTTATTCACATTATATAGACAGGTTTCATCAGTTCGTTCTGTAAGGTATGATAGCTCCGATGACAATTCAAGTTCAATACCAAGAAGAAGAGAAGTTGGCTCTGCAAAGAGAATGAAGAGTTCCACTAAGAGCAAAACTTCTTTCTCCAAGACAAATTGTGAGCAAGCCTCACATCCAAATGATTGCTTAGCTTATGACAGACAAGGGGCAGAAACTGGTATATCATGGGACTCACTCCCTTCGAGCTTGGTGAAGCTTGGAAAGGTAATAAGTCAAGCAGAAGTTGCTTTCATTGTAATACTTGCATGAACAGTTGAGTTATTTATAATGATACTGACGTATGTGATTTTTCCTTGTACTTCAGGAGGTTGTAAAGCAAAGAGACATTGCTCTGGTTGCAGCTACAGATGCTTTGCAAGAAGCGTGTGCAGCTGAGAGGTTGCTCAATTCCTTAAGGTGCACTTTCTGGTAGAAATCTTAATTTATTCAAGATGAGTTCGGATGGACTAAGTAGAAAATTTCCTGATTATTCTCTCTTTACGTCTTGCTTCTTCTTGTTTCAATCGGTTGACTGACAGTTTCTGTACGATATGAGGCCTCTATTTTGAACACTTTGCATTGTTCTTGATTTTTGTCTTGTCCCTATTGCTTAACATGGCCTATATTTAGGCCAAAAAATCAAGAGCTTCGAGCCAATAAAGACTGAGAAGACTGACTCAAGAACAAATTTGTAATAATAGAAAGTAGGATCTTGAACTTTAGAAACTGTCTAGGTGAAGCTAAAAGAGCTAGTTACTAGTTTCAAGTTACATCTTGATAACAGCCTTACTTCTTATATCATTCGGGGGTTGTCTTTTAATGATTCATAGCACAATCTTCACAAGTAGAGAATGGTTACAAATAATAGTAGACATCCACGTCGAAATGAAATTTATACCAGTCATAGACCGGCATCATTGGCAAGTGATAATCATCATTATTATCAGAAGAATAGTGTCTGGAACCACATATCATGCATAAGTAGAGATTAGCATGTTTTTTCCTGTAAAGATCATGAAGTGTACCATTTTCTAAACAGGAAAAGAGACAAGGTAGAGATAGAGGTAGCACCGGGTAGAAAATAATGAACTGAGAGGAGTTCCTTGAAATGCTTGACTACCCAAAGACAATATAAGGACTTTATTGGAAGTTGTCATGCCAGAGATGAAACAATTTTTAAAGCATATGACATAGTTGTGGTGAGAATGTCAGCATGAAATTAGCTGTCACTATCAAATACAGAAGAAATAAAGGTTCTATGCTGGATAGTTAATCTTTCTGCTCATGAGCTGAAATATTTCTTAAGTTCATTGCCAAGAATCTACAGAAGCTATCGATTTCCATTGCAAGTTATTATATAATTTTACCATTATAAAATTAATAGAATGTAGCGTCTTATTGTTTTGAGTGCAATTCCTGTGTTACATTCTTTTCCTTTTCGCTGTTATTCCATTCTGATGTCCGATATATATTGTTGATTGTGAGTGACACATATTCCTTTCTCCAGCAAGTTCTCAGAATATCATTTAGCTGAAGAAGATGATCTCCAGCCTCATGTTGATAAATTTTTTGATCTTCAAGATGACATTGCTCAGACACAATTAATATTACAGTCACTTACAAATATAAGTCCACTTAGAACTTCAGGAGAAGCTGATCATTTAACTAACACCAGTTCAGTTAAGGAAGCATTGACCATTGCAGTTCAGAGAAATAAAAAATCATCTATGTGGATAAAATCTGCTGTGGCTCTTGATCTTTCACCATGCTCCACTGCTCTCAATCCAATCCATAACACTATGGCTGTCACCAATACGCCGAAGAAGTCAAGCATATCAAATCGAAGTACCAAACCGAAAGGGTCATATATTATCAAATCACATAGGAATTCTGATGAGATTCCCTTCTTATTGTCATCTGACAAAGATGAGCAACCTGAATGGACTAGGGGAAGCACAATGCCTACAGCCACTGTCCTAGCTTCTTCGTTGCAGGACGAATGTAGAAAATTGTTTTTGGGACATGTAGAGAAGTACCTAAATGAGGTTGAAATAAAAGCCTCTTCAATGGTATTAGATAGTCAAATAGCAGGAATGATGCATAAGGTGAAGAGAGTCAATGATTGGTTAGATGTGATAATCAATAAGGAGACGAATGCTCGAAAGGATGGGAGCTTGGATGAATCAGAAATTGAAGTTTTTCAAAGGGTAAGGAACAAAATATATGGGATCTTACTGAAGCATGTTGAGAGAACTGCTATGGCTTTTGGAAGTAGCAGTTAAATCCTGGTGATATAAAAGTTGATGACTGTATATTGAAGCCACAAAATTCAGATATAAGTGCAGTGATTGCTACGTATATAAAATGAGGGTGAAAATGTATACATGCATAGATCTTCTCCAACAGATGATTAGTGCATAATTTTTTTTTCATTTCCACTCTCCTGAATACTTGATATTTCTTAGTGTATCTTAACACTGTTGTCTGCCCAGAAATCCTGTAAATATAACTCCAAGTAAATGTGCAATACAGATACTGATTGGTTCATGGTTATCAACACTTCCGGCTTAGCTTTTCTAGGTTTGAACTTTGAAGTATATTCATATTGTTAGTAGTCACCTAATGAGCATTTTCATGAATGACGAACAAGAGAAAGAAAACCTTCAAAGCTATCTTTTATGTTGGAGTCATATTTTTTCTGAAGTAGTTGTAGTAGTAGTTGTTACATTTATCAGGTCTTCCCTAAAAGCATGTTGGAATACACTAAACCGATCCTTGGACCATTTTTTCTGCAACTTAGGCTCGTGCACAAGTATCAGCAAGAGATGGAAATACCACATCCACACGAACAAAATAGAAACAATCAGGCTCATAATTGATAGACCAACATATTATAAATCATTTATGATTACAGATGATTTCTTTTTGATTTCCAAAATTCAGTTTGTATAAAATTAACACCTCATGACACCCTAAGAAATGCTATAAACACCTAAAACCAGCTCCTTCATCATGTGAGATAGCAGCCAGAAAGGAAGTTATTAGATTTGAATATTCTGTCAGAGATGAATGATTAGTCTCTCATGGATAAGATAATAATAACCAGTCTACAGGTTGAGTCTTGATTAGACACCATTACAAAATGGCAATAATTCTTTATCTCCCTGTATGATAATGCTCTCATCAATCAATTTACTAATGTACAATTAATCCAATTATACCACCATGTCTTGTGAGCTTTTCAAAATTAAGATTTTGGAGTGCCCATCTTCAGATCTAGGCCAATGTCCATTCCATTGTACGCAATGGGAGCATACATCCATAGGTCATCAGAACTCAAAAGCTGTATAGACCCAAACAAAAAGCCCCATATTAATTAAAACCATCTCCTGAGATTAATTCTAAAATGAGAAGCAATGAACATAATTGGTATCATTAGTTTTTAGCCAGCCATGGAGTTAATTTAACTATTTTATATACTGGTATCCTCATCAGGCCACCTCACTAACTAATGCACTTCTGTTATCCCACTCCTGTTGTTTTGCTCTCTGTACGTGAATATGCAAGTTTGCCATAAGGCTAAGAGAATCCATAACTTAGAGTTGGTGTGTTCAATGACTGATCCTAATTTGTGAAAGGGACGATAAACCTTACCTTGATTTGAAGTTGCAAAAATTTGACATACTGGACTGCCTCTTCAATCATGGTGCTAATATCAACCTGTCGTCAAATATTTTGACCTTTCAGGTTCAAATTCTCTAAGCAGATAACATGATCTTTCATGCAGTTTAAGAACCTGACTACATTTACCTTGGTTCCATTAGGGACCAGACTCTGCAAGATCCTCAATCTTTGATTAATTCTCTCCTCTTCTGTAAAGAGGAAAGAAAATATTCTTTTCATCACATATACTAGACGAGGGAGAAAACAAGCAAAACTAGGAGATTAACACAAAGTTAAATACCCTGGCATACAAGCTCTGGGGGTCAGTTGCTGAACCTCTGGATTTAGGTACATTAATAGATTCATCTTCTGAGCAGCAACTAACAGAGTTCTGCCTCTGAAGTGCAGCCTTGTTTTCCCCATCCATCTCACTAGTCTTTTTCAGCTTTACGCTTCTCTTGTTCCTTGGGACCTATATAAATTAATTACTGAGTTTTAATACATAAGAAAAGAAAGATCAGATAAAAACATGAAATAACAGTTCACATGATAATACTCACATCCCCTAGCAGGTTGCAGGATCTTTTTTTCTTAGAGCTCTAAGGAGGACTATCCACTTTGTCTTGCAGATATTTTCCCTCTAATTCAACATCTCTTCCTAGCTGAAATACATATTTAGGCATGTTTTCACCAGACTCCATGCTATCATTGCTCACATCTTGGTTGAGGAAGTCATCCACTTCAATTAGATTGTAATTAGTACGCACCTGAGAGGGTGAACTTGTGTTTTTACCTTCCACCACACTATATTCCTTTGTTATTGAACTTTCATTTCTCTTCAAGATTGATCGAACATGACTCCGGTAGTAGCTTTCATAACTCGGATGGGAAAATTGAGAACTACTACACCCATTATAACTAGAACAATACATAGAAGGAGTACTTATATTGTCAATGTTATTAGGCTGCCAACAGTTACTAATTAACTGAGCCATGAATTAATCAGCCTCCTGATCAGTGGAATACATTCCACTCCATTCCCCTTCAGACATGGCTGACACAGGCTCCATATTCTTATTATAACTGTAGGAAAGTTAATGGAGTTCTGCTATATTATTTAACTGATCATAGAGAACTCAATATTGTCGATGAATAGAGGCACATATTTATACCAACACAAATGAAGACTTTGCTTGCTATATCAATAGCTTGAGACACAGTAACCAATGATTAACAAGCAGAATATGCTCCAACTAGGAATTTAATAATACTTCAATCCCTCTGCTTTATTTTATCTCAAAAAGGGAAGTTCGGTACTGTAACAACCCTTATAGTGATTTTTGGATTTACTTGCATTTTGACTGTTTTGCCCCTCCCCGTAGTTGTATTTTGGTATTTGTGGTCTGCGAGAGAGGTTGGCACGGTCCCCGAGGTGTTTGATTGATCTTTAAGGGAGTTTTTCATTTTAGAAGGCTTTGAGGTGGATACAGTTGACTTTGGTCAATATTTGGAGTTCGGAGTGTCGTATGAGAATTTCGTCAGTTATGTTAGCTCCGGAATGTCATTTTTAGGCTAGTAGCATTGTTGGTTCGGGTCCCCTGGTTGTCGTTTGCATTTTAAGTCGTTGGGTTGGAAAGTTGGAAAATTTGGTCTGGAGTTGACTTCGGTCAGAATTCTTTGAAGAAGATCTCCGTTGGTGAATCTGATGCTTCCGTTGAATCCGGAATGTCGATTCCAGTCTAGTAGCATAGTTGGTTCGTGTTTGGGAGGTTTCGAATGTGTTCCGAGGGTCCGTTCGGGGAAATTTCTTTGTTTTCCAACTGCTGGTATGCTGCTTCTGGTATCAGGTATATTCCTCCTTCGCATACACGGCCAGTCATCGCACACACGATGAAGGAAAAACCTTGGGCAACGTGTACGTGATGGGAGGTTTGCGCACGCGATAAATGAGTTGGTCAGATTGAGTCGGGTCCGCCTGTTGGTCTTCACGCACGCGATCGAACCACCGCTTATGTGATGGGTCCGGGTTGGTAAGCTCCGCGTATGCGACGGTGGTCCTGCATCCGCGGAGAAGGGCGACTGACAGTGTTTTTAAAACATTTTTTTTTCGATCATTAAAGCGATACCTCATTTTTTGGAGCTCTAGAATTCGACTTTTGGGCGATTTCAAAGTGGAAAATCAAGATTTCTTCATTTGGGTACGTTCCTAATCTATTTTTATACATTCTGTGATGTTCAGTTCATGATTTAACCTTCAAATCCTTGTTTTTCAACTTGATAATGTGGGGTTTTCTCGGTAAAGTAAAATTTTGCCAAATTGACGATTTCAAGCTCAATTTTAATTCTGTTTTTGATAAAATTTTATATTTGAAATTCTTATGCTTTGGGTAAATTGAATTTCTAATAAATTTCCAAATTTACTCTTTCGGGCTTGTGGTTGACTTTTAGATTGACTTTTTGGACCCGGTCTAGAACCTTAGCTTTATGGGTATCCTTGTATTTGTGTTTACGCGTAGAATTATTTTTGATAGAGTGGTTGCATTCTTAGGTGATTCGTAAAGGAAAGGCTCAAGTGTGATCACATAGAGTCTTGTTGTTCGACTTCGAGATAGGTTATGGCTTAACTTCTTTCAGACTTTACTTGGGTGGGGACTTATCGTGTAAAGCTGCTATAGGAGGGTTGACTTAGTGATTATAATAGCTATTGAAGTTGATTTATGTTATGTTGATGCCCATGTGGGGGATTGTACTGATCTTGATAGTAAATGAGACGGGTAATCATTGTGATTCTGAGATTGTGATTGTAACTTTGTAATAGTATTATTGTGGTATCGTGTGCATACATATTCAATCATTCATATCATGGATCATTGGCCGTACTTTTGGAAACGTTGATTTTGAAAGAAGATGGACAAATATTTCTTTATAAACTAGATTCGATGCGACATTCTGGATGGAGATTCACTTTTATAAAACTCGATCCAATGCGACATTTTGGATGGAGTATTGATATAAATTGTATCGGAGGTGGAATCTCGAGTGGGGTATATGGACCTCGCGAGTCCCCCATAGGTCCTACCTTCCAACATAGACTGAGAAGGGGGTGTATACTGGTAGGCATGGCCATTGCATCTCATATCATATTATTATATCGCATTATCATTTGGATTGTTGTTTCGATTAAGATTCTTCGTGTTGTTATTAATATTGAATTAGTGGGACTTTTCTGCATGCATGGTTATTTTATTATTCTTTATTCGATATAGTAACTTCTTAAGCTCGATCGACCTATGATGCCTACTGAGTACAAGTGGATCATACTCACTCCTACTTTTCTGCATCCTTTTGATGTAGATCCTAGCTCGAGTGTTTAGCGAAGTTCTTGATTCGTGCGAGCATTGCTGATCCAAAGATGTGGTGAGCTCTCGTTCTCATAGATTTTTCGGCTTCCTCTATCATTTATTTTTATCTTTTCTCACCTCTTAGAGAGTTCAAGTATTGGTATTTTGGACCTTATATTATAGTCGCTCATGTACTTATGAACTCTGAGTTTTTGGGATAAATTGTATTTCTTTTGGACTTATTTATCGCAGTGGAGACTTTATATTCATTGTTGCATTATTTTTCCCTTATTATTCTATTTATTTTGTTATTTGTCTTGGCTTACCTACCACGGTTGGGTGGGGTAGCTGCCATCACAACCCTTTAGTTTTGGATCGTGACAAGTTGGTATCAGAGCGCTAAATTTACCAGTCTCATGAGTACAAGAGCAAGTGTCTAGTAGAGACTCATGGATTGGTATGATTGACGTCCATATCTATCTTCGGGAGACTATGAGACATTCTTAGGAAAATTCTAATATTTAACTCCTTATCGTGTGCTTTATTCATTCCTTGATTTCTAAATTTGTATTTCATTCTCTCACAGATGGTGAGGACGTGATCTGGTGCTACCAAGGGTGATGAGATGGCACCCACTGTTGGGGCCCCAGCTAGGGGTTAAGGCTGGGGTAGCTCGTGGAGTAGCTCCAGCTAGGGGATGTGCCAGGGCAGCATCCCCTGAGTTGGAGGTTGAGTTTGAGGATGCATCCCGCCACCTAGAAGGTGTGGGACCAGCCCAGGTCCCTTAGGGTTTTATTGCTACTCCCGTTCTACAGGATACCATGATTCATCTCTTGAGTTATTTGGAGGGTATGTCTTAGACAGGAGCTTTACCTATCACACCTGATGGATCATAGACTAGAGATGAGGTTCAACCTCCAGAGGGGGTACATGTTTAGGGTTTTCAGACTCCAGGGGCACAACCTGCTGCTGCTATGGCTCCCCGTATTAATGCCCTACCAGTTAAACTTGTTGCTCCACCGGTTGTGCCTAGACCAGTTATGATAGTGGATGAGCAGAAGATGTTCGATAGGTTTGTGAGATTTGTTCCTCCCAAGTTCAGTGGTGCACTTGAGGAGGATGTTTATGAGTTTCTGGTTGGATGTCAAGAGAGGTTGCATAACCTCGGTTTGGTTGAGTCTCATCGAGTGGATTGCACTATATTTCAGTTGGTTGGGACAGCGAAGCAGTGATGGAGGTCTTATCTTGGTTGTAGGCCAGCGGGGTCACTTCCCTTGACTTGGACCCAATTTTCTGAAACTTTCCTTGAGAAGTACGTACCTCACAGTCTGAAGGAGAGGTTGAGAGATGAGTTTGATGCATTGGAGTAGGGTTCCATGTCTGTTACTGAGTATGAGGCTCATTTTCATGCCCTATCTAGGCATGTGTCACGATACAAACCGCCGTGAGTGGCACCCACCAAAATCTCCGGATGAGCGAACTAATAAATCAACTAACACTTAGCGAAACTAATAGCTCAAAACCAGTTGCATTAATTAAAAATAGCATTCACAGCTAGGAAAGCTAATAATAAAGATC
Source organism: Jaltomata sinuosa (assembly GCA_003996215.1). Lineage (NCBI taxonomy): Eukaryota > Viridiplantae > Streptophyta > Magnoliopsida > Solanales > Solanaceae > Jaltomata > Jaltomata sinuosa. Next base: position 119,571 of record QJPP01001513.1, on the reverse strand, counting down.
TTGCGGAAATACACCCCTAGAATCTGAAAGTCATGTACTAAAATATCTACTAGTGTCTAGAGTGCGGGGATGCAACCCCAAAAACAAAGAAGTCTAAGTCCAAAACAATGGACTAGAAGCAAATTAGATGAAACCATGGTAGCCCAGAAAAAGCAGCTCACCCTTGGATTCTGGAAACATTGGGACTACAACTAAGGTCGCGTAGCAGCCGCCAGAATGTCCTATACTCAAAAAAGGAAAGCAAGTGCAGTATCAGTACATAAAATCACAGTGTACGGGTAGAATCATCGTCCGGCTCCAATAAACAACATATGAACATTAAACTAAAGCTGGGTAAGGCAGGATAAAACATGTATAACAAGAAAGCAATATAACACAGATTCTCAGTTTTCCCCCTAACTTGCCAACTACATGAAACATTCCAACAACCACTGCAACAACAACCATTACGAACAAACCAACCCTTTTCAAGTAACCCGGACCAACCAAGGATCCCTAGGACAACTCCTACGGTGTTCAATATTCAATGTCGACCTACACAAGGACCAACCCCACAATTAAATACAACCATCCGGCCGCTCATAGGACAATATGCAATAATCACAATCCAAGAAAGAACCCGGTCCACTCATGGAACCAAACACAAAACACAACCAAACAAGCAATAACAAACCTGTACCAGGCGTGGTACCCGAGCCAACCATTATATAACCTGTACCAGGCGTGGTACCCGAGCTAAACGATTTATGTAACCCATATAATGCGTGGTACCTGACCCAACCGATATATATCCCATACTAGGCATGGTACCTGAGCCAACAGAATGTCACACACAATCCAACAATCAATAATAATTAACACAATCACACTTGTAAACCAACAAGTAACAAAGACAAGTTCATTTCACATGACTGACAACTGTATATTTAAATATTCATAATTTCGTTCCCTAAATCATGCAATGAACATACAATACTAACCACAATTACCATGTGCACATATTCAAAATGGAAAAATGACAACATCACTTATCTCAAATACCGTGAAAGCTCTACTGGATCAGAGCCTTTTTATTTCCAAAGCTTTCGCTTGCCCTTGGTCTAAAATCATTACACACAATACCAAAATCAGTCTAAGTAGCCTAATAATCCCCAAATTATATTTAAATCTTAATCCCCAGACCAAACCATGATCATTCCACCTATCCCAAGGATTTTCCACCATTAATTCACCTAAAACTATCATTTTTACGGATACATTAAGTAAATTATGGTGAATAAGTCATGAATGATTAATTATAAACAAGACCCAAGAATTCTCTACACCCTAGAATCCCCATTACTCGGATTCTACCTTCTTAGAACATGCCAAACCTTCCCCCAAGTCTGTAAACATCGATTCTAAGGTCTGGGAATTAAGGTACTAAAGTAGGGCAGTAAAATCCTTACCTTCACGATGACTTTTTGTGGAAAATCAAGTTGAAGTCGCCAAAATCGCCTCTGCCCTTCCCCAAAATGTTCTTGAACAATTCTGAATATTTTTGGGGAAGTTTCTGCATTAACATCGACTTACCTGCTATAGCGGTCCCCACTTTGCCTTAGCGGCACCCCCGTAGTAGAACTTGCCCGCTACGACAGTGCTGACCGCCTTGACTTCCGCTATATTGGGAATTTCTCCGCTATAGCGGTCATCGCCATAGCGCAGTGTCAACTGCTACAGAAGCTGACAAGGAACAAAATCTTGGGAAATCCCCCAAAATTGCCTATTTTACAACACACTTAAAATCTGACGTTCCGAACCAACTCTCTCATGTCAACTTTGATATCGGGAGTTCTACTCACCCGAATTCACTTTTGAAAAGTTCCATAGACTTCTTATTGTCTTAGCTAACAAAAAAACTAGCTCAACCATAGACACCTTACCCAATCCTTTCCCGGATTTCTCTAGACCATACCTCGCTCATAATCCATCCAAGACTAGCCTAGCCTAAAATTCCCAACTCCCAAATTCGGAAGTTTTACAAGCCATTTCTTCGCATGAATAGTTTACCCATAACAATGGAACAATTCATTAGAATAGATACTTATTTTCCCATAATTCATCCCCGAATGATCAAACCCAAAAAAGATAAGCTAAAAGAGAGAAAATGGTAGTACTTGAAACCCAAATAGGTGAGGGTACTTATCCTGCATGTCCTTCTTGGTTTCCCAAGTGACTTCCTCAACCGAACAATATTTCCATTGAACCTTTACCAATTTGATTTCCTTTATCCTTAATTTTTGGACATCCCAATCAAGAATAACAACTGTCTCCTCCTCGTACTGAAGGTCCTTGTCTAGCAAGACCGAATCCCACTTAATAATGTACTCCCCATCCCCATGGTATCACTTCAGTATGGATACATGAAAAATTGGATAGACTCCGAAAAAAAATTAGGTGGTAGTGTCACGCCCCGAGGTTACCCCCTAGATGTAACACGGGACTCGGAACCACGAGGATCCCAAGCTAACCCTTGGTCATAGCATTCTCAAGCAACATAAGGGAAAGCATAGCGGAGGCATCATAAGGAAATCCAAAATAGGAAGTATAATCATAGATAGAGTACTAAATAAGGAACACAACCCAAAGATCATCCGATAACATCTATGTCTGAAAAGCCTCTAAAACTAGCATAATGAGTTGATGGGACAATACCCCAACTAACTCGACAATCTGAAGAGAAAGGAAAAAATTAGAGTTAGAGTAAAGCCTAGTCCTCGAACCATGAGGACTCACCAAAGCTGACTGAGAGTGGCCGGGAACTCTAGCCACGTATCTGTGAAGGGACATGCGTTAGTACTATAGAATGTACTAAGTATGCGGGCAATGCATGAACATGAAGAATACATGCTAAGAATACTTTAACAACTAAAATCATGCTTTAAAACGTACTTGAACATAATCCATACGTAATAGGGTTATATGAGAAAACATCATAATGGAAAGATAAATCATGAGGAAAGAGCCTACTTCAAAATAAGAGTTCATAAAAGTGTTGATAAAGCTTAGAAAACTTGAAAACATACTTACGAGAGTTTCTTATAACCGACATGAGACCATGTGAGCTACATGAAATCTAACTATATAACCCTAGTTAGCAAAGCTGATTGTGAACCTTGCCAAGGAACAAGTCACCATACTCAACTATATAACCCTAGTTGGCAAAGATGTCCTATGCCCAGCTAAGGCAAGGACACAATACATAAAGACATGGATCCACTCTCATAAGCCTTGAAGGCACATATCATATCATATCATAACCTACACTGGCAACATAGTTTCTATAACTAAGGGTACTCTCACCCCGTCCAACTCGCTGCTAAATACTACTCCCAAAACATGCACATATAGCTCATAGTTTTGTACGGGCATACTCTCATGCCAAATCTCATTCATAAAGCATGAAAACACATCGGGTATCATGCAACTTTCATATCATAGTTCATAAAGCTTAGCATAGCCATGATTCAAAACATGCTTTTCTTTCTAATTCATACTTGAAGAATTTGACATGCAATTTCATAAATACATAAAGGCCATGATATCTAATCATGCCAACTTTCTCTTGAAAATATGCAAATTCATAGTTTCATGCTAGAAATCAACTTTCATGCTTAGGCTTTTAAAACCAATAAGTGAATCATAATCAAATCATGAATAATCAATACAAAACCATAAATTTAAACATAGAAACTGATTTTATAAAATTTTTCCAACTTTAGATCAAACCTTAATTTCATAAGTTCATAATTCAACATAAGGGTTGGGGATTTTAGGAACAAGGGTGAAAGAAACCCATTGTTGAAGACCCACATACCTTAGATGAAGATAACTCACTTCAATGGAAAAGACTTAGGAGGCTTGACTTGGATCTTGGAGACTTGAAGCTTGAGAGGAAATTTTCCCTTTTGGGTGAAGAATAAGGAACTTAAGAGAGACTTAGGATAATATGGGTGAAAACTCTACTAGAAATAGTCAAAATGACTTCACTTAGTAGTTAAAAGGGTGGCAAATGACCAAAATTCCCCTGGGATTTAATTAAGAAAAGTTAGGAAAAATAGTCAGATTCAGGGATCACGACTCAGTCTACGGGTCGTTATTTGGACGATTGTTCGTGATTCTAATTCGTAGAACCAGGCTAAGAAAATCATGCTGCAGATTCATTTCTACGGGTCAACAGGACGGACCCATAGAAAGAATAACGGGTCATATTAGGAGTCATAGTTCTGGGGGGGAGGGGTTCAGCTGCCTCTTGGTCAAACCACGACTCAAGACTTCGGTCCGTCGTTCAAATGATTAGTCATAGACTTGACTCGTGGTTCCTGGAGGAACCTGGAAAAATGTCAGTCCTCTGAATACATTCCACGAGTCAACAGGATGGACCCGTCGTTTGAACGACGAGTCATCATTTGAAGTCGTGGTTATTGGGAGCATGGTCATCTTACAAGTCTGATTCCACGAGTGGAATCACGACCCATAGAATGAACTACGTCCATAGAACCCACTCGTGGTTCTCATACCAGAGGCTAACCTTGCAGATACTGGACCACGAATCCCTTTCCATGACTCGTGGTTCAAACCACGGTCGTTGGTTTGGATCAGTCATTTATGAAACATGAAATTTTCCTGATATTTCAACTTAGATAGCTTGATATGTTTCCGGGGTGTTACAATATCTCCCCCTTGGGATCGTTCGTCCTTGAATGAAGGTTAAACAAGGAAAACTGAGGGGGAAAACAGCCCAACCAAACATCAAACATGGAAATCAAGGAAACATCATGAAAACTAAACTTCTCAACTTGAAAACATGATAAACTAACTTCATAAAACATGGATGCATGCTAGGATCATAAGAGAAACCGGTGGGATAGAATCAGAGGGACATACTAAGGAGGAAACTAGTACCTCAAGCTGGAACTGAGTCGGAAGGAAATAGATGAGGATATTTTGCCTTCATGGCCTCTTCCGCTTCCCAAGTAGCACCTTCTACAAGCTGATTCCTCCAAAGGACTCTCACCGAAGTGACTTCTTTGTTCCTCAACCTCCGAATCTGATGATCGAGGATCTCCACAGAAACTGCCTCATAAGTAAGACTATCCCTCACACCCACCTCTTCCAAGGGAACAATCAAGGTTGGATCACCAACACACTTCTTCAATAAGGAAACATGAAAAATTGGATGAACCGCTTCCAACTCCTATGGCAAATCCAACTCATAAGCGACCTTACCAACCTTCCTCAGAATTCGATAAGGACCTACAAAACAGGGACTAAGCTTTCCTTTCATGCAAAACCTCATCACACCCTTCATGGGTGACACCTTAAGGAAAACCCAATCCTCAACCTCAAATTCCAATTTCCTTCTCCTCACATCCGCATAAGATTTTTGTTGACTCTGAGCGGTCTTCAACCTTTCCCGAATAAGATGAACCTTCTCCATAGTCTCATGCATAGAATCTGGACCAATCAGGCTGCCTCACCAACCTCAAACCAACTAATAGGAGATCTACACCTCCAGCCATAAAGTGCCTCATACGGAGCCATCTGGATGCCAGAGTGAAAGCTGTTGTTGTTGGCAAACTCGATAAGAGGTAAGTGATCATCCCAATTACCTTTATAATCAATCGCACATGCTCTCAACATGTCCTCCAAAGTCTAAATAGTACGCTTGGCCTGGCCATCCGTCTGAGGGTGGAAAGCTGTGCTAAGCTTCACCTTAGTACCAAGACCTTTTTGAAATGACTTCTAAAACTGAGATGTAAACTGAGGACCTCTATCAGAAATGATAGACAAGGGAACACCATGCAATCGGACTTTCTCCCGAATATAGAGTCTAGCATAATCATCCGCTGTATCCGTAGTCTTAACAACCAAGAAATGGGATTACTTGGTCATCCAGTCAATGATCATCCAAATAGAATCATGTTGCCTTCGAGTACGAGGCAACCTAATAATAAAGTCCATATTGATTGCTTCCCATTTCTAAGTGGGAAGGTCAATATCTTGAAGCATACCACCTGGCCTTTGATATTCCACATTTACCCGTTGACAGTTGGGACACTTATCCAAAAACCTGGCTATGTCCTTCAACTGATATTTCAACTCCTTGAGTTCTGCGGGGGCCATTCTATAGGGAGGGATAGACATAGGATTCGTAACCGGAAGAAGATCTATCCCAAAGTCAATCTCCCACCCGGGAGGGACTCCAGGAAAATCATCGGGAAACACTTCTGGGAATTCATTCACAACATGAACCGACTGAATAGTCAGGGTCTCAGACTCCGTGTCCATAACCCGAACTATATGATAAGCATACCCCTTTGAAATCATCTTCCTAGCCTTAAGGTAGGATATGAAGCAACCTTTCGAAGAAGAGGGACTACCTTGCCATTCTAGGACATGTTTATTAGGAAACTTGAAACTGACAACACGAGTACGGCAATCAACCGAGGCATAACATGCATACAACCAGTCCATACCAAGAATAACATCAAAATCAGTCATCTCCAACTCTACTAGATCCACTGAAGTGACTCTATGAAGGACTGAGATAGGGCAATTTTGATAGATTCTTTTTGCTAGGACTGACTCACCAACAGGAGTAGAAACATGAAAGGGTTCTAAGAGCATTTCAGGACGAACCTCGAACTTACAATCCACATAAGGGGTTACAATAGATAAGGAGGCACCAGGATCCAACAAGGCATACACTTCAAGAGAGAAGACTTTCAACATACCGGTAACCACATCTGGAGAACTCTCTTGATCCTGACGGGAGGACATATCATAAAGACGGTTCTGGCGCTGACCACTAGAGCTAGAAGCTGTGTCCTGCTGGGCTGGTCTACCTCCTGAAGTTGTTGGGGCAAACTATGTCCTACCACCTCCCTGCCCCTTCCTAGTTGATGGGCAATCCTTGATGCGATGTCCAACCTTACCACAACCGAAGCAACCACCTGAACCGGCCAAACAATCACCAACATGATTCTTCCCACACTTAACACAAGATGGGTAGAAAGGTCACTTAGTAATACTACCCTGAGACTGGGAAAAAGAACTATATCCTCTACCACCTTGATCATGACGAGGCTTCTAAGCCTGGGTAGGAGAACTAGCAGAAGAATGAACGGACCTTGATGACTTCTTCTGGAAAGAAGAGCGATGTCCACCTCCGGACCAGTAATGACCAAAACCTGATTCCTCGGATCTAACCCTCTTGTTCTCCCTTGCCATCTCCCTAAGCTTGTCACCCTTAATATGATGGGCATGAGTCACGAGTCAGGAAATATTCATATCACTCAACAACAAAGCATACCTACACTCTTTCTTCACCATGTCAGAAACCCCATATATAAACTTGCTCGTTTGATCATGTGGGTCCGCTACCATGGAGGGAGCATATCTAGACATCTGAGTAAACTTCACACTATACTCTTTCACCGACATCGAACCATGTCTCAAGTTCACAAATTCCTTCACCTTCGCTTGCCTCAACTCATGGGGAAAGAACCTATCAAGGAAGGCCCTCTCAAAACACTCCCAAGTCATGGGGACCGCGTCCCTCACCCTAGTTTCCTTCTATTGAGTGAACCAAATGTGAGCTACATCCTTGAGTTGATAGGATGCAAGCTCAACACAATCAACCCCCACTACTTGCATAACCTCAAAGATCTTCTTCACTTCGTCAATAAAGTTGAGCGGGTCCTCACTCACTTTTGAACCCCAAAATTCAGGTGGGTTCATCCGGACAAAGTCACGAACTCGGGCCGCTACCCCACCTTGAGGATGGACGAGGGAAGGAGCCTGCTGATTGGCCTGAGTGGCCAAAGTCGTGGCTAGCAAATGAATAGCGTTCCTGAACTCATCATTCGTGACATCGAGAATCAAAACTTGAGGAGTAGTATTCCGAGCGGCTCGGGGAGGCATAGCACGCCGAGGAGGCATAGCCTGAAACACATAAGATAAGGATTAGAGAAACATTAAAGTTAAGCTCTATCGTACGACGTGATCATGAAAGAAGTGAAGTTTTCCTAAGACACCTCATAGCTCCCCTCTCATGTGTGTGGAGCGCTTCACACATATTAAAAAGACTCTACTCGATGCGGCTTTCAAACATCCTAGGACTATTGAACCTGAGGCTCTCATACCAAGTTTGTCACGCCCCGAGGTTACCCCCTAGATGTAACATGGGACTCGGGACCACGAGGATCCCAAGCTAACCCTTGGTCATAGAATTCTCAAGCAACATAAGGGAAAGCATAACGAAAGCATCATAAGGAAATCCAAAACAGGAAATATAATTATAGATAGAGTACTAAATGGGAATACAACCGAAAGATCATCCGATAACATCTATGTCTGAAAAGCCTCTAAAACTAGCATAATGAGTTGATGGGATAATACTCCAACTAACTCGACAATCTGAAGAGAAAGGGAAAAATAAGAGCTAGAGTAAAGCCTAGTCCTCGAACCATGAGGACTCACCAAAGCTGACTGAGAGTGGCCGAGAACTCTAGCCACGTATCTGTGAAGGGACACCTGAATCTGTATCATCAAAGAATGCAGCGCAATATGCGTTAGTACTATAGAATGTACTAAGTATGCGGGCAATGCATGAATATGAAGAAGACATGCTAAGAATACTTTAACAACTAAAATCATGCTTTAAAACGTACTTGAACATAATCCATACGTAATAGGGTTTCATGAGAAAACATCATAATGGTAAGCAAAATCATGTTGCAAGAGCCCACTTCAAAATAGGAATTCATAAAGCTTAGAAAACTTGAAAACATACATATGGGAGTTTCTTATAACCGACATGAGACCATGTGAGCTACATGGAATCTAACTATATAACCCTAGTAAGCAAAGTTGACTGTGAACCTTGCCAAGGAACAAGTCACCATACCCAACTATATAAACCTAGTTGGCAAAGCTGTCCTATACCCCGCTAAGGCAAGGACACCATACATAAAGACGTGGATCCACTCTCATAAGCCTTGAAGGCACATATCATATCATATCATAACCTATGATGGCAACGTAGTTTCTGGGACTAAGGGTATTCTCACCCCGTCCAACTTGATGCTAAATACTACTCCCAAAACATGCACATATAGCTCATAATTTTGTACGGGCATACTTTCATGCCAAATCTCATTCATAAAGCATGAAAACACATCGGGTATCATGCAACTGTCATATCATAGTTCATAAAGCTTAGCATAGCCATAATTCAGAACATGCCTTTCTATCTAAATTCATACTTGAAGAATTTGGCATGCAATTTTATAAATACATAAAGGCCATGATATCTAATCATGCCAACTTTCTCTTGAAAATATGCAAATTCGTAGTTTTATTCTAGAAATTAACTTTCATGCTTGGGCTTTTTAAACCAATAAGCGAATCATAATCAAAACACGAATAATCAATAGGAAACCATGAATTTAAACATAGAAACTAGTTTCATAAAATTTCCCCAACTTTAGATCAAACCCTAATTTTATAAGTTCATAATTCAACATAAGGGTTGGGGATTTTGGGCCCAAGGGTGAAAGGAACCCATTGTTGAAGACCCACATACCTTCGATGAAGATAACCCACTTCAATGGAAAAGACTTAGGAGGCTTGACTTGGAGCTTGGAGACTTGAAGTTTGAGAGGAACTTTTCCCTTTTGGGTGAAGAATGAGGAATTTAAGAGAGACTTAGGATAATATGGGTGAAAACCCTACTAGCAATAGTCAAAACGACTTCACTTAGTAGTTAAAAGGGTGGGAAATGACCAAAATGCCCCTGGGATTTAATTAAGAAAAGTTTGGAAAAATAGTCGGATTCAGGGATCACAGCTCAGTCTACGGGTCGTCGTTTGGATGACGGTTCATGATTCTACTTCATAGAACCAGTCTAAGAAAATTATGCTGCAGATTCATTTCTATGGGTCAACAGGACGGACCCGTAGAAAGAATGACATGTCGTCATTATGAGTCATAGTTCTGGAGGGGGGTTCAGCTGACTCTTGGTCAAACCATGACTCAAGAATACGGTCCGTCATTCAAACGATGAGTCATAGACTTGACTCGTGGTTCCTGGAGGAACTTGAAAAAATGTCAGTCTTCTGAAGACATTCCACGAGTCAACAGGATGGAACCATCGTTTGAATGATGAGTCATCATTTGAACTCGTGGTTCTTGGGAGCATGGTCAGCTTACAAGTCTGATTCCACGAGTGGAATCACGACCCGTAGAATGAACTATGGTCCGTAGGACTCACTCGTGGTTCTTAGACCAGATGCCAACCTTGCAGATACTGGACCACGGATCCCTTTCCATGACTCGTGGTTTGAACCATGGTACGTGGTTTGGATTCGTCATTTCTGAAACATGAAATTTTCCTGCGATTTCAACGTAGATAGCTGGATATGTTTCCGGGGTGTTACAGGTAGTGTTAACCTGTAAGCCACTGGCCGTAAAATTTTGAGAACCTCAAAGGGACTGATATACCGAGGGATAATCTTGACCTTCTTGCCAAACCTCATTACCTCGTTCATTTGTGACACCTTCAACAAAACTTGTTCACCAACTTGAAAAGCCATGTCCCTTACCTTGCAATCTGCATACTCTTTCTGCCTGCTCTGGACTGCTAGCAACTTGGTTTGAATACCCCTCACCTTTTCCTGAGCTTCCTTCGCTAAGTCAATGCTCAAAAGTTTAACATCGCCTGCCTAAAACCACCCTATGGGTGATCTACATCCCTATAAGGTGCCTCGAATGGTGCCATGTCAATACTGGAGTGATAGCTGTTGTTGTATGAAAACTCACACAATTGTAAAAACTGGTCCCAACTGTTACGTTCATTTTCGAAAATCTAAAAACTACTTCATAACTTTCGTGGAGAAAAAAAATCATTTTATTTATTTTATTTGATTTTGAAAAAAATAATTAAAGAGAGTAAAAGAGAGTGTCACTTAATTTTAGAAAAATTAAGAAACCATATTAAAAGGTAATTTCGAAAGAAAAACCTTTTATTTGAAAACCAGAGAAAGGGTAAGGGTTCAAGTTAAATTCGAAAGAAGGTGTTAGGCACTTTCAAAAATCCACAAAGTATGGTTCTCGGTGAATTTTAAATATTTGGCTAATTTTGAAAATTCTTTTGAGAAAAACGTAAAGTTATTTGAAAAAAAATCTTATTTAAAAAGATGAATAGAATTCATTAGTCATTTAATCATTCGTTGGAATGCCCAAATTTCTAAATAATTCTAACTTTACAAATTATCCGAGTCAAAATTGAATGGTTAATCCAAACTCATAGTCGTGGATTAAGAATAAGCTTTTGTTTAATAACTATGAAAGGATATAAGAAATTCTTAAGTCATTCTTAAAATCTCTTAATAACTATGAAAGAATATGAACAATTCTTAAGTTATTCTCGAGGCTTAAGTTTGCCTAAATAAATTGAATTAAAGATATTAAACGACAAAGGAGAATGAAGAATTTTAACATAAACTTCCTCCCCGAGGATTCATCTAGATTAAGTGAAGAAAGTGTTTAAAAAATATAATATAACAAGCATAAGATAGGACAATGAAAGTAAGGTAAACAATTTAAAGAATCTGGACTCTGGTCCAAATTTCTTTAGCTTTTGCTATTGCGGTTCGGTGGACTTTTAAGTCCAAAATTGTCGCCTCTTTGAGCTGCTGCTTGTTGTTGGGTTTTCTAGCCTTTGGCCTTGATATTAGCTTCCTTTTCAATAATCCGATGAAGGTTGACTCGAAGAAGAATGGATGTAAGGTTGGAGAGTCCAATTGGACTCATTCAGAGAGGTTCATGCATAGAAAGGAAAAAGAAAAAGGAATGAGCACATATCCATAATAAAATAACTGAACTCTTTATCAATTATCGTAACCACACTAGATGATATTTCCATATATTTTTGTTCAGAAAATAATTCACAATGAGGTCAAATTGAGATTAACAATAAATTAGTAAAGAAAGGATAGATAAGTCTGCACCTAAACTCAGCAAATGGACATGAAAGCACATTTATACTTACAAATTAAGCCAAGTTCAATTTTCAATAATACTTAATGCCCTAAAAAATGTGATTCACTCTCACAATATAAGGAATTCCAAAAATATTTAGAAGCTAATGAATTCAAATTCATATCAGGTTATTAGGCCAAAGACACATATTTTTTTTAAGTTATGAATCCTCTGAACACGTTTCATCACTTCTTCATAATCAACAAATTAAGAGTGCAGGGACATCACAGTTCTTCAACATATTTAGAAAGATGGAAAAAAAATTAACAAGAAAAACACAACAAATCAGAGGCTGGTGCTTAAGACAATCCAATGAGGAAGGGAAAAGACAGGGATAGAGATATTGCTGAATCTCTCGACCCTTCTCCAACTCTATACTAAGTTATTTTTAGCGGATTATCATTAAGGTTAACCTATAATTCCTTAAACAGCCCCAAAATGACATCTTTGAGCAAGCACCTAAAGTTATAATTAAAGACGAAGAAGAAAGAATGAGTCTTCAATCACACCAATTAATTTGCTATCCAACACAACAAAGTTGGAAATCATTTTGTCTAAAAAATAAATAAATAAAACTAGTCAAAGATTTACAGAGTATACAGACCATTGGTTCAAGACTTCACTTCTCATGAAAATGCAAGATCAAACAAAATTTGGTACGTCTAATCACAACTCAAACTAAGATGCAAAACAGGTCAACTTAAATGGAAGCTAAAACTGAGTGGATTTTCCAGAAAACTTGTAAAGAAGGTTGCTTACTTTAAACTTGAAACATAATATGGTAGGAGTGAATAAATCAAAACACCAATTTAAACAAATAGGAAGAAACCTTCAGCAAGCTAATGCTCAAAAAGATATCAGTTGGTTGAATCACATACACATATCTTTAAAAGATAAAATTAGCCGAACGACATGGAGTGAACGAATCTCCAATCTATTACAACTTATGAATCAGAGAAGGATATTCTCAGGGCCTTATCACATATTCACAATGTTTTCAACTTATGACGAACAAATTATAGATTCAAACAAACTGTATTAACTTCTAAAATAATCGACAAGGTTAAGAAAAAAGTTTTCCAGTATTAAGGTCAAATAAAAAACAAGTCTTTTCAAGGAAGAATCAAATGTTAAAAGAGTTTCAAACTGTTTCAGCCAATTTATCCATTCCAATAGGTTATCGCACCTTTTTAACATTGATTGAATTAAAATATCTCCAAAACATAAAAAAGACATGACATAGCACTTTATTAACTACATTGCACAAAAATTAAAATGAAGGCTGAAGGTAAACACATAAAGCAAAATATACACACACAAAGCTGAAAAATAAAGAAAGGAAAATTGATTTACCTTTCATCGAGCAACGAATTTGGACGACGAGCTCTCGAAGATGATTCCGCGAACTTAACTCCGACTTGAATTCGCCGGAATAGAGTTTTCCTCACTGAAAAAAACCTTTGGCCTCATTTGATCTAGAGAATGACTCTCCAAAGAAGCTCAAGAACACCAAAAGCCAGCCAGAAAAGTTGCGAATTCTTAGCCAAAAATCAAGCTGTTAAAAGTCTTACAAATTTTAACCCTAGAAACGCTTGCTCAACAAAGGAATTGTAATGACCCTTCCATTCATTTAGGCATCTTCGCCATTCTTGTTAATTAAACCTATTTCAAATTCAAAGTTCTCAAATTCAAGTTAATAATCTAATTCAAGTACTTAATTCAAGAACCTATATAATTCAAGTTAAAAAAAGAACCTAAACTAAGTTTCACAAGCTAATAGCAACCATTACCTAAACTAAGGTTCACAAACTAATAGAAAGCCTAAACTAAGGTTCACAAACTATTAGCAAGCCTAAATTAAGGTTCACAAACTAATTAGCAAGCCTAAACTAAGGTTCACAAACTAATAGCAAGTCTAAACTAAGGTTCACAAATTAATAGCAACCCTAAACTAATTAAAGTTCATAAATTAAGAATATAATCTAAAAAAGGAATTTTTCACTATCAATTTTTTCATATATCAATTTTCACTATCGGTTTCTCAAAATCTTAGTTTAGAATTCAGCAACAACAACAACAACAACAACATATACACCATAGTCTAAATTTGAAAACAACAACATACCGTAGTCTAGAATACACTATCAATTTTTAAAAATAAAAATACCCAAATTAAACCCTAACCTTCAAATAAATAAAATAACTAACCTCAAATTTGGAGGAGGTTGGAGGGAAGAGGCTGATGGTGGAGGGAGCGGCGGTGGAGGGACTGGTGGTGGTGGGAGCGGCGGAGTAGTGGTGGAGGAGAGGAGGAGAGGAGGAGAGAAAAAGAGAAAGATAGAAATGATTGGAAAAGAGACCCGATGGGGTCTCTGTGTAATTAAAGAAGCGACGGACAACATCGCTTATGTTCGTTGTTTTTTTAAATGAGTTATCCTTGTTTTGACCGAAAAGCGATGAACAAAACCGACGCCGTCCGTCGCTTTCCTATTTTTTTAAAATAAATTAAATTTTAAACAAAGCAACAGACACGTCGCTTTCTTTAATTTTTTTTTTAATAATTGCGACGCTGTCCATCGCTTATAATAAAAAATAAAAATTAATTATTTGTAAATAATTTTAGCGCAAAAAACCACCAAAAAAAGCGACGAACAAAGAGACGTTGTCCGTCGCTTCTGTAAAAAAATAATAAAAAATAAAAAAAAATAAAAAAGCGACGGACAACATCGCTTTTTCTGTCGCTATTCAGGAGCGACGCTGTCCGTCGCTTTTCTATCCGTACCTTTTTGAGTTGTTTTTAGCAGTGAGTTTATCACCTCCTTAGCTTTCCTTCTCGTTGTGGTAAGTATCTTTTGACTAATTTCCGAATTAATTCCTTGAAATTTCACCTTTAATTCTTGACTTGAGCGGGCTATTTTGAGCCCCAATTATTGTCCGTTTCTGCTCAAATTTTGAGCATGTGCTCCTACGATTGTAAGGAACACATGTGTATTTTTCATTTTGGTTTTGGGTTGCGGGGCCCACGGACCCATTTGTGGCCCGCATTTTGACCAAGTTATGTTTATGGCATTATGGGTATCGTTAGTATTGTATTGATGTGTAGATTATTGTATTGATAGTGGTTTCACGATTTAGAGTTCCTTGGAGCAATTCGAGCCTGGACGATGCCGTCCCCACAACTATTCGTTGGACGACAGGTAGGTTATGGCTTTCCCTACCTAGACTCTGCATATATAGGCTATAACTGCGTTAATTAGCATCCTTGGGCGGGTTGTTATAGGTTGGTACCCCATACCTTGTCCACCTTTTCTATCCGTTTATTTCATACGTTGATTGCAGTAGTATTGTATATTACCCCTGTGGTCCTGTGTGGCCTTATATTGACTCTGAAACATAGATGGTGGGTTATTCGGGAATGTCCGCGAGTCCCGGACATAGAGATATCCTTCTAGGCTAGTTTTGACTGTTGTAGAGTTGTTGAGCCTATGCAAGGCCGATAGGGAATGTTTGTGAGCCATTTTGGGCTACTCTATTGTTTGTGAGAATATCATCCATGAAAACGAGGTTTCCCTACATGTTTTAACCCTATTTTGGCTTCAGACCTACTACAGATGACTTTCTAAATCTTGCATGGCCCCGGGGGCTCGTTTTCAGTATAAATGATGATAAAATTGGATTTGGATGATTTCAAATTTGATTTCCTACCAATACTAGGTGTGACTGGGCAGAGCACTATACTTGATTTTCTACTGATATTAAGCTTGGCTGCGCAGAGCACTAGACTTGATTTCCTACTGATACTAGGCTCGGTTGGGCAGAGCACTAGACTTGATTTCCTACTGATACTAGGCTCGGCTGGGCATAGCACTAGACTTGATTTCCTACTGATACTAGGCTCGACTGGGAAGAGACTAGACTAGAATTTTATCACTGATTTAGACCCGAGTTTATTTCGGGCACCCTTTGAGAGGGTCTTTTGAGATTACTACTACTATTTTAGCCTCGGTTCAACTCTGTCCATGTACTTCGAGGTTATGATTCCCTGAGATTTTGCGTTCGTTACTGTATGTGGTCAGGGACCTCCATTGGCTCTCTTTTCCAGGACCTGGCTTTAGGCCAAGCATGCCAGAAGAGGGGTATACAACGTAGGATAAGGTATAGTGGGCACGTCCTACCGTGGGTCCTCCTGCCGAAGTGTCAGGAGAGGTATATACAGAGTCATTATTACCTGTTCCATCATTATAATCATCATGCATATTTCACTCGGAATCCACCCTTGTTTGCTGTGTGTGTAATGTACGCTCTGGTTGTATGGGCGGCCGAAGGGTTTGTTTTTACTTGATTGCGTTCCTCGGTTGTATGGGCGGCCGTTGGGATTGTAGGTAGTTTAGATTACTCTTGTTGCATTTTAGAGCTTGTTATGGTCCTTGTTTCTTGGTGATTTAGCAATTATTAACCTGTTGAGGCTCCAGTTGTGGGATTTTAATTATTGAGAGAGCTAGTGAGTCCTATCTTATTGAGGCACTTCTGTGTGGCCTTCTGAGTAGATTGTAAGTTTCTGGTTCCATTCTTACTAGGATTTGAGTAGTATTTCTCAGTTACTGTGGGTTAGTTATTCCATCCTAGGGTTGTACTTGTGAGGTGGATTCCTATTTATGCTATCTTGAAGTTGGATTGGTGTTATGATTTTCTTATGCTTGTTGATTCCATCTTGAGTATGTTAGAATGCTTTCCTTCTTTTACTTTTACTTGAGGTTACTGGTATACCACTATGTTACTGACTCTCTCTCCTTTTATATACTATTGTTTCAAGGATTCCAAGTGCGTTCTTCTTCCTTACACCTGTGTTTCTGTGTTATGTATATGTTTTGTGCTATCATGTATACTTGTAACTCTTGGTTGATTACTCCTTGTGCTAGTTCCTTTGCTTCTTCTTTGCTTCTGTGACTGCTTTCTTGTATTCTGCTTATTACTATTTTTATATCTTATATGCGCTCAGTCGGCCGATGATTCCTACTAAGTACCCGTTGTCTTGGTGTTCATACTACACTTCTACATTTTTTTGGTGCAGACATTAGTGTGAGCTTTCATCGTTGATCACATGGAGACTCATGCAGCTTTTAGGATATTCAAGACTAGGGTGAGCGCCCAATGTACGGGGCTTGACCATATCTCATCTTTTGGCACTGTTACTCCTTGTACTTTTTTTGGAGATAGATTTATATTGTATTTTGTTACTTCTAGAACTTGTATTCTATTAGAAGCTTTTTTACTGTCGATACTAAGTCTTGGGGTTAGTGCAGTATCATTTGTATATATATTTCGGGTTGTTGCTTCCGCGTTGTCTTATCTTTATATTCTGCTTCCGGTTATTTCTATTCATTGTGCGTATTGGTTAGGTAGTAGCCCATTACTAACCGCTCCGAGCTACGGGAAATGGTTCGCCTACTGGGGGGTTGTAAGTGCCATCATGACCTAAGAAATTAGGTTGTGATAGCTTGGTATCAGATCTCTAGGTTCACCAGTGTCATGGTACAGAAGCAAGTGTCTACATAGAGTCTCGCAGATCGGTACAATGACGTCCGTATCCTATCTGTGGGAGGTTACAGGGCATTGTTAGGAAAAGTATCATCTTCTTAGCTCCTTATCGTGCGTTTCTGGCTCTATTGACGTCTGAACTTTGGTTGTTTCATTCCTTCTCAGATACCTGAGGCGAGATTGACAGCAGTTGGTGTCGAGGCTTCTGTGCCTGTTGCTTTAGTGCTTCTGTCAGTTCCAAGACTTCAGAGTGAGAGTTTACCACACCAGATAGGGGTTGTAGGGTCAGCCCAACCTTTGATTGCATTTATAGCTACTCCAGTTCTTCAGGACACCGTGGCTAGGACTCTGAGTCCTCCGGTGGGTGTTTCAGTACTCGGTTCTTCGAGGGGTGCTTCATCTAGGGTTGAGCTTCTAGTTCTTCAGCATGGTTGTTTGTCAGTGTTGGACTACGAGGTGAGATTTTATGAGATGGTTAGGTGTACTGCTAGGACTGTGCCTTCAGAGTTTGATAGAGTTTAGAGCTTTGTTGGGGGTTTGATTTCACCGCACTGTTTGGCGACCGAGCATTTGGTTATGGTTGGGACTACCTTCCTTCAGGTAGTGGATCATGCTTAGGCTATTGAGGGTTTATGCCATGAGGCTTATGGAGGTAGCGCTAAGAAAAGTTATCACCAGGATAGTTTCCGAGGTTCTCAGACTTGAGGTAGGGGATTTTCCACCAGAGATAGGTTCCATTGCTTCTTATCTACCAGCACAGTTTCAGTTGCTCCGCAAGTTTCAAAGGGTGGTGGTACAAGACATGTTGAGCTTAGTGGACATGATATGGGTTAGATTCTCTGAGAATTTCTTTTAGGTTGTGTAGGCCGTGATGTCCGATCAGGTTCAGTGAGATCCCCTAGCCCATATATTTTTAGTGGAATTTGCTTTCAGTACGGTGGACATTGGCATTTTGTTAGGTATTGTCACACGATTCCACCTTCCAGTCAGCAAGGTCAGCAGAAGTTATCTCCCAGGGCTTTAGTGCCACCAGCTAGAGGTAGAGTGCGGGGTACTAGGGGTGGTCTCCAGATTGTTAGAGGTGGTTTTCGTTCCAATGGTTTAGGTATCCGTCAAGAGTTGACAGGAACCGTGTATCAGAGTAGGGCTTCTTTGGGTTGTTATAGTTGCGGGGTGATGGGACATTATTCTAGAGACTGTCCCCATCGAGGGATGATAGCGCCTTCAGCTTCGACTACTCTAGCTAGTGTTAGACCTCGCCAACCCGATATCTCCCTTGGTGGGCCCAAGGTAGAGGTTCCTGATATCATTGCTCTAGGTAGGGCTTTTGTTACCATTGGCTTGTGATAGTACTGTTCGCATTGCGATTTTATCCCTTCTATCATTTATTTGCTTATATGCCTATCTATTACTTGTTATTTATTTGGCTACCTGAATTGTAGTATCTATACGTTGTTTTCTTGGTAGGTTATTCCTTAGTAGTGGATGGGGTGAGTCATCCTTGTGAGGTGTTTACCCAGAGTTGTAGCTCATGGGTAGTTCTTGATTAGTCTCTTTTATGGTTGGTTTTTCTTCTAGTTCTATTGTGGCTCTAGGTTTGTGTTGAGTCTTTCTTGTTGAGCGGTCCTAGATGGTGGTTTCGTAGGCTGTTATCTAGCATTTTCTAGAAATCCTTGTGTTGGTTTTGTGTTACCGGTGGTTGTGCCAGAGTTTGAGCTTTTTCTTAAATTGAGAGGTGTCACTTATGCTAGAGTGCATAGATTGGTTTTGTTTTTTGGGTGATTAGAATCGACCCTCTTTGTTTGGTTGGTTTAGGAGGTTAGCAGGTATGTGGGTTGTTCCCATAGTCTCCCTCAGATTCTTGTTTGGTTGGGTTGTCTTATTATTTTTCCCAGTTCCAGTTGGAGTGATTTTTGGTCGTAGTTCTCTGGTTGAGTTTGAGTACAAAATTGTGGCGAAGTGTGCTAGTAAGAGTTGTAGGGGCTAAGGGAACAACCCCAGAGTCTTCTGAGAAAGAATTTATGGAATTAGTGTATCCTTGGAAAGGGTTTCGTTTGGTTTGCAAAAGAAGGGTGATGACTCCTGTTCTAGTAGCTGACTGAGGTGAAGACTGAGATATTGCTTTGGGTTATGGGTTGGTGACTTGATTCGACCATCTATAGATTACAATGTCTTTTCGTTCGATTGGTTCAAGCTTCAGTAGCATCTATGGATTTAGCAAATTGTGTGTTCATAGCCTAGTTGGCTTCGGTTCCTAAAGGTTCATTGATAGCATATGGGTTCGACAGAGGCTTTGGTTGGCAATTTTAAAGTTGGGTTTCAGTATCGTAGACTAGCAAACTACTCCAGATGGTTCGTGGTTGGTTCTTTTCAGTTGCAACTTCTTGGGTTCTAAGGCATTGAGTTCGGACAACTTAGTTTTCCCATTTCAGTTGAGGAGTGATAGTCGACCTTGGACACCTAGTCCTTGTCTAACCTTTGAGTTAGGGTGGACATTCCAGATTTTAGCGGTGTTCTAGATAGTACGAGGTTCCTTCTTTCATGGTTGGATAGAGTCAGCTATGTAAGTTTGAGATTCAGCAGTGGTGTATGCTATATGTCATCAGGTTGTGCGAGTTGAGGCTAGCGAGGCTATTTTAAGTTCTAATGGTACTTTGAGATTGATTATCATCTTCATTACTGAGAGTTTGAAATGCTTGTTTAGTTGGGTCTTCAGGGGTTGTCTTTTATATAAGGTTCTAGCATTGGTTAGACTCGGCCAGTATGGACTAGAAGTTTGGTATATGGTGTGCTTCGATATGGTTGGTTTGTATGATGATACGGTAGAGTGATTGATTCAAACCAAAGGGGTGAGTTGAGGGTATATGCAGAAATTTTTATAGCTAGATGGCGACCATGAACCCCAGGCACCTTTTTCCTTTGGCTTCGGGGTGTTTTGACTTGATATTCGTGGTATGGTAGGCTCCTTCCCAAGTTGAGATTTGTAAAGCAATTTCAAATCCGAATGGTGTTCGAGTATTCAGAGTAGCAACAGTACTTCTTGGAGTTGGGGGCTTAGTGATGGTTATGAGCTTCGTGGTAGTCTTACCACAGTCCTTGCAGAGGCTTGGTTTTGGTTTGGGTCTGTTGGGCAGGTTGCCCTAGTTCATTCGCTTCCAGTTGACTCAGACTCGGCACGGTGCAACAGTTGGGTTCGTTCTACAGTTTGGAAGTTTCTCCGTCAACACAAGGTGTTCATTCATGCACTTCCTAACCATGGTGTGCAAAGTCTAGTTGGGTTGATATGGTTGGTTCAACTGGGTTCAGTTAGCGAGTTTGATGTAAGAAAAAGTGATCGTTCACTGGATTGATGGTCAGGCAGGGTAGGTAACTCCAATTTTTGATGATATGATCCGGATTGTATCTTGGATGGCAAAGGCTAGTAGGCTATAGCTTGGTTTGGAATGGGTTTGAGTAAAAAGGGTGAATTCATCCATAGTAGAGTATAAGCAAGAATTATGGATCTCCGGTGTGTCAGTTGATGTTTCAAGAGTGGCTCGAGTGTTCGACTTATATGAAATTCCACGATTATGGTACAAAAGGATTTGGTTAAGAATAAAAGGGTTTTACGGATCAGCAGGTTCATGAGTTAGAGTTTTGGCTGTTGGATTTTTTGGTAAACTTGGTTATGGTCTCGAATATTCAAGTTCTTTGTGTTGGTTGCCTTGCTTCTCTGGTTTCGGTGTTGTGTCAGTGCTTTTTGGTTGAGATTCTCGAGTTTCAGTTTGGGTTGGCAGGTCTTTGGAGTTTTGAAGTTTGAGTTTGAAATCTAGCTTGGCTAGTAAGAAGTTTAGGCTTGGTTGCTTTTTTTGGTTCTTTTCTATTGGGTGCCGTCCAGTCGAGGAGGCTACCCAGGTTTTCTGAGAGAGTAGTGCGGACTTTGTATCCGCTGTTCTTTAGCCTCTAGTCTTTCCTTGTTTCCTGACTTTCAGAGATGAAAGTCTTTTTAGTAGTGGATGATGTAATGACCCTTCCAGTTATTTACGCATGTTCGCCTTTCTTGTACCGCTAGAGCTTGCTTATAGTGGCCCCAAGTCATATATAACTTGCTGGGGCCGATAGTTCGGTGCCCGGGCCATTTACTTGGTCTTTTTGGCCGTTCCTTGTTTTAGAGCTTAAGCTTTTGAAATTGTTGACTTCGATTAACATTCTTGGTGAACGTGCTCGGAATCAAATTTTGACAGTTCCATTAGCTCCAGAGCATGGACTTTAGTCTAGTGGGACCTTTGGTTGGGATCCGACAGCTTTTCATGTTGGAAATCTCTCTGATCTTTCTTTTCAAGCCAGTTGGGCTTGTTTGGTTGACTTTGGTCAACACTTGGAGAAGACAGCCTCGGATGGAAATTCTGTCAGCGCCGTTAGCTCTGGAATACCGAGTTTGTGTTAGCTAGTTGGTTGGTTCGGGTCCCGAGTGATCCGAGCATATTTCGGGTGTTTGGTTGGCGTTGTTTAGTGTTGACTTGGGTCAACATTCCTCCTAGATGAACTCGTATGGAATTTTCTGTAACACATCGGAAATGTATCCAGCTTTTACACTCAGACTTGCAGAATTTTTTTGGACTTCCAGGGACCACAGGTCAAGTACACAAGTCGTGGAAGGTTCCACGAGTCGTGGGAGTGACTCGTGATCCCAGTCCTGCAGACCGATCTCAATACTGACAACCAGAGTCACTTCAACGACTCGTAGAAGTTTCTATGGGTTGTACTGTTTACTTGTGGAAGCTGATCAGAGGTCAGTAGATTTCCTTGATTTCCATGACTAGGTCCTTCGATTCGTGGAAGCTTCCACGAGTCATCCTGTTGAACCGTAGAAAACCTTCTGCAGGTTGAAATCTTGAACAGTTTCTACTATAGGAGTCCACGAGTCGTGGAAAGGTCTACGAGTCGTAGACTCCACTCGTGGTCACTGAGGTTGACTGTTTCTCCAACTTTCTTCTAATTTAATCCCAGGGGCTTTTTGGTCATTTCACACCTTTTTAACTCACAAGTGAAGTCATTTTGACTACTTTTAGAAGGGTTTTCACCCATATTATCCTAAGTCTCTTCTAATATCCTCATTCTTCTCTCAAAAAGGAAAATTCTCCTTCAAGCTTAAGTCTCCAAGCTCCAAGTCAAGCCTCCTAATCTTTTCTAAATCAAGTGGGTAATCTTCCACCAAGTTATGTGGGTCATTAACAATGGGTTCTTTTCACCCTTGGGCCCAAAATCCCCAATCTTTATGTTGGATTATGAACTTATGAAATTAGGGTTTTGATCTAAAATTGGGGAAAGTTTATTAAATCAGCTTCTATGTTTAAATTCATGGTTTCTTATTGATTATTCATGATTTAATTATGATTCTCTTGTTGGTTTTAAAAGATCAAGCATGAAAGTTGATTTCTAGCATAAAACTATGTATTTGCATGTTTTCAAGAGAAACTTGGCATGATTAGATATCATGGCCTCTATGTATATTATGAAATTGTATGCCTAATTCTTCAAGTATGAATTTAGAAAGAAAAGCATGTTTTGAATTATGGCTATGCTAAGTCTATATATGTATGAATTTGAATTGCATGGCATCAGATATGTCTTTATGCTTTTCAAACAATTTTGGACACCAGATATGTCCCTGTGCTTTATGAACAGATTTGACATCAGATATGTCATCAGTTATGAACAACTTTGGCATCAGATATGCCATCGGGTATGAATAGTTTTGGCATCAGATATGTCCAGTATTATATGAGCTACATGTATGTTTTGGGAGTAGTATTAGCACCGATCTAGACGGGTGAGAGTACCCATAAGTCCTAGAACTACGTGCCCCCATAGGTTCTAAGTCCCCTCTATTGGGCATCAGTATATAGTGATCACGCCACATTAAGGCCTTTATACCTTGGCAAGGTATTTTGGGGCTTCTCGATGGGGAAGATACATCTAATTCCATGTAGCTCACATGGTCTATGTTAGTTAGAGAACCTCCCACAGAAAACAGCTATGCTTTTAAAACATGCATTTGACTTTTACTCAGATTTCAGACTTATGGTATATAATTATGTTTCAGTTTATGGTAAGTTTAGAGTCATTGCGTCAGTGTTATCTTTAAAAGCATGATTTAAATTATTTAAGTATACTTAACATGTTTACTTTAGATTTATGCATTGCTCACATACTTGGTACATTCCATAGTACTAACGCATATAGCGCTGCATCTTTTGATGATGCAGATTCAGGTGTACCTTCACAGCTACGTGGCTAGAGTTCCCGTCCACTCCCAGTCATCCTCGATGAGCCCTCATAGTTCGAGGACTAGACCTTACTTTAGTTTGATGTTTACCTTACCCTTTCAGATTGTCGAGTTAGTTAAGGTATTGTCCCATAAACTCTTTATGCTAGCCGTAGAGGCGTTTCAGACATAGATGTTATCGGATAATATTTGGGTTGTATCCCCTATTTAGTACTCTATCTATGATATGTATTCCTAATTTGGATTCCTTTATGGTCCTTCCACTATGTTTTCCTTATGTATGCTTGAGAATGCTATGACCAAGGGTTAACTTGGGATCCTTGTGGTTCCGAGTCCCATGTTACGTCTAGGGGGTAACCTTGGGGTGTGACAAACTTGGTATCAGAGACTTAGGTTCAAGAGTCCTAGGATGTCTGAAAGCTGCATCGAGTAGAGTCTTTTTCATGTGTGTGAAGTGCACCACACATATGAGAGGGAAGATATGAGATGTCTTAGAAAAAAATCATTTCTTTCATGATCACATCGTGCTATAAAGCTTAACTTTAATGTCCTTCTAATCCTTATCTTATGCGTTTCAGACTATGCAACCTCGACATGCTATGCCTACCCGAGCCGCTCAGAATGCTGCTCCTCAAGTTTCGGTTCCCGATGTCACGAATGATCTGTTCAGAAATGCCATC
Organism: Jaltomata sinuosa; assembly: GCA_003996215.1. Lineage (NCBI taxonomy): Eukaryota > Viridiplantae > Streptophyta > Magnoliopsida > Solanales > Solanaceae > Jaltomata > Jaltomata sinuosa. The sequence goes on along the minus strand of QJPP01001513.1, from coordinate 95,001 downwards.
CATTTGCTAGCCCAGACTTTGGCCACTCAGGCCAATCAACAGGCTCCTGCCCCAGTCCATCTTTAAAGAGAGGTAGCGGCCCAAGTTTGTTACTTTATCCATATGAATCCGCCGGAGTTTTGGGGTTCGAAAGTGAGTGAGGACCTGCTCAACTTTATTGATGAAGTGAAGAAGATCTTTGAGGTTTTGTAAGTGGTTGGAGTTGATTGTGTTGAGCTTGCATCCTATCAACTCAAGGATGTGGCTCACATTTGGTTCACGCAATGGAAGGAGGCTAGGGTGAGAGATGCGACCCCCATAACTTGGGTAGCGTAACAAAAAAGCCTTTCTCGTCATTAATATCTTTGCTCACGACAATTGTGACCTCTCGGGAGAATCGATGACTGCATCAAAGATGTAGTGCTAGTAAATCTCAGACTTTTTAATTGGCTAGTTGTAAATAGACCCGGAATAGCAACATGGACTAAATGCCCTGTCCAAGCCAAGGAACTTATGCCAAAGGGCGAATTCATAGGTTCAATTCCTACTGGATGCACGCAGAGTGTTTTGAGAGAGCCTTTCTTGATAGGTTCTTTCCCCGTGAGTTGAGATAAGCGAAGGTGGAGGAGTTTTTGAACTTGAGATAGGGTTCGATGTCGGTGCAAGAGTATAGTTTGAAGTTCACTCAGTTGTCTAGATATGCTCCCTCCATGGTAGCGGACCCACATGATCAAATGAGCAAGTTCATGTATAGTGTTTCTGATGTGGTAACAAAAGAGTGTAGGTATGCTTTGTTGTGAGCGATATGAACATCTCCTGACTTATGACTCATGCCTATCAGATTGAGCGTGACAGGCGTAGGGAGATGGCAAGGGAGAATAAGAGGGTTAGATCCGAGGGATCAGGTTTTGGTCATCACAGGTCCGGAGGTGGATATCGCTCTTCATTCCATAAGAAGTCATCAGGGTCCGTTCATTCTTCTGCCAGTGCTCCTACTCAGGCTCAGAAGCCTTGTTATGATCAGGGTGGTAGAGGATCTGGTTCCTATTCCAGTCTCAAGGTAGTGTTGCTAAGGGTTCTTCCTACCCAGCTTGTGTTAAGTGTGGGAAGACTCACCCCGGTAAGTGTTTGGCTGGTAGAGAGGGTTGTTTTGGGTGTGGTCAAATTGGGCATCGTATTAGAGATTGCCCTTCGGCCAAGAAGGGGCAAGGAGGTGGTAGGACTCAGTCTACCCCAGCAGCTTCAGGTGGTAGACCAGCCCCGCAAGGCGCTGCTTTTAGTTCTGGTGGTCAGTGCCAGAATCGTCTTTATGCTATGTCCTCCGATCAAGATCAGAAGAGTTCTCCAGATGTGGTTACCGGTACGTTAAAAGTCTTCTCTCTTGATGTGTATGCCTTGTTGGATCCCGGTGCCTCCTTATCTTTTGTAACCCCTTATGTGGCTTGTAAGTTCAAGGTTCATCCTGAATTGCTTTTAGAACCCTTTCATATTTCTACTCCTGTTGGTGAGTCAGTCCTAGTAGAAATAGTCTACCAAAATTGCCCTATCTCAGTCCTTCATAATGTCACTTCAGCGGATTTAGTAGAGTTGGAGATAACTGATTTTGATATTATTCTTGGTATGGACTGATTGTATGCATGTTATACATCAGTTGATTGCCGCACTCATGTGGTTAGTTGGTTAGTTTCAAGTTTCCTAATGAACCTGTCCTAGAATGGCAAGGTAGTCCCTCTTCCTCGAAGGGTCATGTCATATCTTATCTTAAGGCTAGGAAGATGATTTCTAAAGGTTATATCTATCATATAGTTTGAGTTATGGACACGGGGTCCGAGATCCCAACTATTCAGTCTATTCTTGTTGTGAACGAATTCCCAGAAGTGTTTCCTGATGATTTTCCCAGAGTCCCTCCCAAGCGGGAAATCGACTTTGGGATAGATCTCCTTCCGGATACGAATCCTATCTCTATTCCTCCTTATAGAATGGCCCCTGCGGAACTCAAGGAGTTGAAAAATCAGTTGAAGGACTTGCTTGATAAGGGTTTCATCAGGCCCAGTATCTCTCCTTGGGGTGCCCCAGTTTTATTTGTTTGGAAGAAGGATAGATATCTTAGAATGTGTATTGATTACCGCCAATTGAACAAGGTCACAATCAAGAATAAGTATCCCATTCCTAGGATTGATGACTTGTTCGATCAGCTTTAGGGTGCTAGTTTCTTCTCAAAAATTGATCTTAGATCGGGTTATCATTAGCTTCGAGTTCGGGAGTGTGATATCCTTAAGACAGCCTTCAGGACTTGGTATGGTCATTATGAATTTATTGTGATGTCTTTTGGTCTAACGAATGCTCTTGTAGCCTTTATGGATTTGATGAACCGTGTGTTCAACCAGTATTTGGATATGTTTGTGATTGTTTTCATTGATGATATCCTCATTTACTCTCAGAGTAAGGAGGAGCATGCGAATTACTTGAGGGTTGTGTTGCAAACTCTCAAGGATAGGCAGTTGCTTCCTAAGTTTAACAAGTGTGAGTTCTGGATGCAGTCTGTGGCTTTTCTAGGTCACATTGTGACAGGTGATGGTATTCAGGTTGATTCTCAAAAGATAGAGGCAGTAAAGAACTGGCATAGACCTACTTCTCCGTCTGATATTAGGAGCTTTTTGGGTTTGGCTGGTTACTACAGGAGGTTTGTGGAAGGTTTCTCTTCCATTGCTTCGCCTTTGACTCGATTGACTCAGAAAAAGGTAAAATTTCAGTGGTCTAATTCGTGTGAGAAGAGTTTTCAGGATTTGAAGACTAGATTGACCACCGCTCCAGTGTTAGCTCTACCCGAGGGCTTAGATGATTTTGTTGTGTATTATGATGCTTTTAGGATTGGTTTGGGTTGTGTTTTGATGCAGCGTGGTAAGGTAATTGCTTATGCTTCTAGACAGCTTAAGACTAATGAGAAGAACTATCATACTCATGATCTTGAGTTAGCAGTCGTGGTCTTTGCTTTGAAGAATTGGAGACATTACTTGTATGGTGTGCATGTAAATGTTTTCACCGATCATAAGAGTCTTCAATATGTGTTCACTCAAAAGGAATTGAATTTGCGACAAAGGAGGTGTCTTGAACTCCTTAAGGATTATGATATGAGTGTGCTTTACTATCCGGGTAAGGCCAATATTGTGGCGGATGCTTTGAGTAGGTTATCCATAGAAAGTGTAACTTCTATTGAAGGTGGAAAGAAGGAATTGGTTAAAGAAGTTCATAGGCTTGCTCGGTTGGGAGTTCGCCTTATGGACTCGATCGAAGGTGGTGTGATTGTGACCAATGGTGATGAATCATAGTTGGTGGCTGAGGTGAAAGCCAAGCAAGACCAAGATCCCATTCTACTTCATCTTAAGGATGCAGTTCGTCAGCAAAGGGTTGAGGTTTTCTCCTAATGGGGAGATGATGTGCTTCGTTATCATGGTCGCTTGTGTGTGCCAGATGTTGATGGGTTGAGATAGCAGATTTTAGCTGAGTCTCACAGTTCTAGTTATTCTATTCATCCGGGTGCCACTAAGATGTACCGTGATCTACGGAAAGTCTTTTGGTGGAATGGTATGAAGAAGGACATAGCCAGGTTTGTGGGTAAGTGTCCCAACTGTCAACAGGTAAAGGTGGAACATCAAAGGCCAGGTGCCATGCTTCAAGATATTGACCTTACCACTTGTAAATGGGAAGCAATCAATATGGACTTTATTACGGGTTTGCCTGGTACTCAAAGGCAACATGATTCCTTTTGGGTAATCATTGACGGATGACTAAGTCATCCCATTTCTTGGATGTTAAGACTACGAATACATCAGATGATTATGCCAGACTCTACATTCGGGAGATAGTCCGATAGCATGGTGTTCCTTTGTCTATCATTTCTGATAGAGGTCCTCAGTTTACATCTCAGTTTTGGAAGTCGTTACAAAAAGGTCTTGGTACTAAGGTGAAGCTTAGCACAACTTTTCATCCTCAGAAAGACGGCCAGGTAGAGCGTACTATTCAGACTTTGGAGGATATGTTGAGAGCGTGTGTTATTGATTTGAAAGGTAATTGGGATGATCACTTACCTCTTATCGAGTTTGCCTATAACAACAGCTTTCACTCTAGCATCTAGATGGCTCCATATGAGGCACTTTGTGGCCAAAGGTGTAGATCTCCTATTGGTTGGTTCGAGGTTGGTGAGGTAGCCTTGATTGGTCAAAATTCTGTGCATGAGGCCATTGAGAAAGTACAGCTTATTCGGGAGAGGTTGAAAATCGCTCAGAGTCGACAAAAATCTTATGCGGATGTGAGGAGAAGGGAGTTGGAGTTTGAAGTTGATGATTGGGTTTTCCTTAAGTTTTCACCCATGAAGGGTGTGATGAGGTTTGGCAAGAAAGGAAAGCTTAGTACCCATTTTGTAGGTCCTTATAGTATTTCGAGGAGAGTTGGTAGTGTTGCATATGAATTGGAGTTGCCAACGGAGTTGAAAGCGGTTCATCCAGTTTTCCATGTTTCCTTGTTGAAGAAGTGTGTTGGTGATCCGACCTTGATTGTTCCTTTGGAAGATGTGGGTGTGAAGGATAGTCTCACTTATGAGGAGGTTCCCGTGGAGATCCTTGATCGTCAGGTTCGGAGGTTGAGAAACAAAGAAGTCACTTCGGTGAAAGTCCTTTGGAGGAATCAACTTGTAGAACGGGCTACTTGGGAAGCAGAGGAGGCCATAAAGGCCAAATATCCTCACCTCTTTCCTTCCGACTCAGTTCCAGCTTGAGGTAATAGTTTTATCCTTAGTATGTCCCCCCGATTCTATTCCACAGGTTTGTCTCATGATCCTAAAATGCATACATGTTTTATTAAGTTAGTTTATCATGTTTTCAAGTTGAGAAGTTTAGTTTTAATGATGTTTCCTTGATTTCCATGTTTTGATGTTTGGTTGGGCTGTTTTCTCCTCAGTTTTCCTTGTTTAGTCTTCATTTGAGGATGAATGATCCCAAGGGGGAGATATTGTAACACCCCGGAAACGTATCCAGCTTTTAAACTCAGACTTGTAGAAAATTTTTGGACTTCCAGGTACCACGGGTCAAGTCCACGAGTCTTGGAAGGTTCCATGAGTCGTGGGAATGACTCGTGATCCCAGTCCTGCAGACCGACCTCAGTACTGACAACTACGAGTTACTTTCACGACTCTTAGAACTTTCTACGGGTCGTACTATTGACTCGTGGAAGCTGATCAGAGGTCAGTCAATTTCCCAGACTTGCACGACTAGGTCCTATGACTCGTGGAAGCCTCCACGAGTCGTCCTGTTGAACCGTAGAAAGCCTTCTACAGGTTGAAATCTTGAACAATTTCCACGATAGGAGTCCCCGAGTCGTGGAAAGGTCTATGAGTCGTAGACTCCACTCATGGTCACTGAGGTTGACTGTTTCTCCATATTTCTTCTAATTTAATCCCAGGGGCATTTTGGTCATTTCCCACCCTTTTAACTACTAAGTGAAGTTGTTTTGACTACTTTTAGAAGGGTTTTCACCCATATTATCCTAAGTCTCTTCTAAGTTCCTCATTCTTCTCTCAAAAAGGAAAATTCTCCTTCAAACTCAAGTCTCCAAGCTCCAAGTCAAGCCTCCTAATCTTTCCTAAATCAAGTGGGTAATCTTCCACCAAGGTATGCGAGTCTTTAAAAATGGGTTCTTTTCACCCTTGTGTCCAAAATCCCCAATCCTTATGTTGAATTATGAACTTATGAAATTAGGGTTTAGATCTAAAATTGGGGAAAGTTTATGAAATTAGTTTTTATGTTTAAATTCATGGTTTCTTATTGATTATTCATGATTTAATTATGATTCTCTTATTGGTTTTAAAAGCCCAAGCATGAAAGTTGATTTTTAGCATGAAACTATGAAATTGCTTTTTTTTCTAGAGAAACTTGGCATGATTAGATATCATGGCCTCTATGTATATTATGAAATTGCATGCCTAATTCTTCAAGTATGAATTTAGAAAGAAAAGCATGTTTTGAATTATGGATATGCTAAGTCTATATATGTATGAATTTGAATTGCAGGGCATCATATATGTCTTTATGCTTTTCAAACAGTTTTGGACATCAAATATGTCCCTATGCTTTATGAACAGATTTGACATCAGATATGTCACCAGTTATGAACAACTTTGGCATCAGATATGTCATCGATTATGAACTGTTTTGGCATCAGATATGCCCAGTATTATATGAGCTATATGTATGTTTTGGGAGTAGTATTAGCACTGAGTTGGACGGGTGAGAGTACCCATAAGTCCCAGAACTACGTGCCCCTGTAAGTTCTAAGTCTCCTCTGTTGGGCATCAGTATGTAGTGATCACGCCACAGTAATGCCTTTATACCCTGGCAAGGTATATTGGGTCCTCTCGATGGGGCGGATACATCGAATTCCATGTAGCTCACATGGTCTATGTCGGTTAGAGAACCTCCCACAGAAAATAGTTATGCTTTTAAAACTTGCATTTGACTCTTCTCACATTTTAGACTTATGGTATATAATTATGTTTCAGTTTATGGTAAGTTTAGAGTCATTGCGTCAGTGTTATCTTTAAAAGCATGATTTCAATTATTTTAGTATACCTAATATGTTTACTTCAGATTTATGCATTGCTCACATACTTGGTACATGTCATAGTACTAACGCATATCGCGCTGCATCCTTTGATGATGCAAATTCAGGTGTACCTTCACAGCTACGTGGCTAGAGTTCCCGACCACTCCCAGTCAGCCTCGGTGAGCCCTCATAGTTCGAGGACTAGACCTTACTTTAGTTTGATGTTTTCGTTACCCATTCAGATGGTCGAGTTAGTTGGGGTATTGTCACATCAACTCTTTATGCTAGCCCTAGAGTCTTTTTAGACATAGATATTAGTAGGTGATCTTTGGGTTGTATCCCCTATTTAGTACTCTATCTATGATATGTCTTTCTATTTTTTATTCCCTTATGGTGCTTCCACTATGTTTTCCTTATGTATGCTTGAGAATCCTATGACCAAGGGTTAACTTGGGATCCTTGTGGTTCCAAGTCCCGTGTTATGTCTAGGGGTTAACCTCGGGGAGTGACAGTTTCATTGATTCCATTGAGTCCGGAACTTTGTTGCCACTCTAATAGCACAATTGGTTTTTGATTATCGGGTTCCGATTGTGCCTGGAATGCCCCGTAGAAATTTTTGACTTTTGTTTGTTTTTCTGCTTCTGGTGGCCTTCAGCGCGATTGCGCTCCTATAGTGTGATAGCGCTGGTCTGTGACTTTCCCTTCAGTGCGATCGTGCTCCTGTAGCGCGATAACGCTGGTCTAGGATCCTTCCTTCAGCGTGATCGCGCTCCTTTAGCGTAATAGCGCTGACCGGCGACCAACAACTATATAATTCTTTGGCCTTCGTTTTAACAACTTATTTCTCATACTTTTCCCAACTCTAAGCTCCAAGTTCTCCCACCAAATTGCTCCCATTAGTCCTAAAGCTTGGAGAATCCATCAAATCGTTCGGAAATCTTGTTTTCTCGTGGTTAGGTAAGTTCTTCTTCCCCAAAATTTGTTTCTTCTCCATTGTTGCTACCACCATTTTTGTTGGTTTTTAAAGCTTGGAATAACTTGTAGTAACTTCCCTCTTGAGCTTTTCATGATCGTGGAATCAGAGTTTCTCACCTCCTTAGCTTGCCTTCTCATTGTGGTATGTATCTTTTGACTAATTTCCAAATTTATTCCTTGAAATTCCACCTTTAATTCTTTACTTGAGCGGGTTGTTTTGAGCCCTAATTATGGTCCATTTCCGCTCAAATTTTGAGCATGTGCTCTCGGGATGGTAAGGAACACATGTGTATTTTTCATTTCTGGTTTTGGGTTGCGAGGCTCACGTGGCCGTTTGTGGCCCAGATTTTAACCAGGTTATGTTTATGGCATTATGGGTATCATTAGTCTTGTATTGATGTGTAGATTATTGTATTGTTAGTGGTTTCACAATTTGGAGTTCCTCGGAGCAGTTTGAACCTAGACGACGTCGTCCCCCCAGCTATTCGTCGGACGACAAGTAGGTTATGGCTTTCATTACCTAGACTCTGCGTATATAGGCTATAACTGCATTAATTAGCATCCTTGGACAGGTTGTTATAGGTTGGTACCCCAAACCTTGTCTGTCTTTTCTGGTCATTTATTTCATACGTTGATTGTAGTATTTGTATCAGTATTGTATATTACCCCTGTTGTCCTGTGTGGCCTTGTATTGACTCTGGAACATAGATAGTGGGTTATTTGGGTACGTCCATGAGTCCCAGACATAGAGATATCCTTCTAAGCTTGTTGTGACTGCTGTAGAGTGGTTGAGCCTGTGCAAGATCGATAGGGAATGTTTGTGAGCTAGTTTGGGCTACTCTATTGTTTATGAGCATATCATCCATGAAAATAGTTTTTCCCTGCAAGTTTTATCACTGTTTTGGCTTCAGGCCTACTATAGATGACTTTATAAACCTTGCATGTCCCCGGGGGCCTATTTTCAGTATAAATGATGATAAAATGAGATTTGGATGATTTCACAGTTGATTTCCTACTGATACTAGGCTCGACTGGGCAGAGCACTAGACTTGATTTCCTACTGATACTAGGCTCCGCTGTGCAGAGCACTAGACTTGATTTCCTACTGATACTAGGCTAGGTTGGGCAGAGCACTAGACTTTATTTACTACTGATTCTAGGCTCGGCTGGGAAGAGCACTAGACTTGATTTCCTACTGATACTAGGCTCGACTAGGCAGAGCACTAGACTAGACTTTTATCACTGATTTAGACCCGAGTATACTTTAGGCACCCTTTGAGAGAGTCTTTTGAGATTACTACTACTGTTTTAGCCATGATTCAAATCTGGGCATGTACTTCAAGGTTCTAATTCTCTGAGATTTCATGTTCGTTACTTTATATGGTCAGGGACCTCCATGGGCCCTCTATTACAGGACCTGGCTATAGGCCGAGCATGCCGAAAGATGGGTATACGACATAGGATGAGATATAGAGGGCACGTCCCACCATGGGTCCTTTTGGCAAAGTGTCGGAGGAGGTACATACAGAGTCACTATTACTGGTTCCATCATTATCATCATCATGCATATTTTACTCCAATTCCACCCTTGTTTGCTGTGTATTCAGTGTACGCTCTGGTTGTATGGGCGGCCGCAGGGTTTGTTTTCACTTGATTGCGTTCCTTGATTGTATGAGTAGCCGTCGGGACTGTAGGTAGTTTAGATTACTCGTGTTGCTTTATAGAGCTGGTTATGGTCCTTGTTTCTTGGTGATTTAGCAGTTATTAGCCTGTTGAGGCTCTGGTTGTGGGATTTTGATTATTGAGAGGGCTAGTGAGTCCTATCTTATTGAGGCACTTTTGTGTGGACTTCTGAGAAGATTGTGAGTTTCTGGTTCCATTCTTACCAGGATTTGAGTAGTATTTCTCGGTTATTGTGGGTTAGTTATTCCATTCTAGGGTTGTACTTGTGAGGTGGATTCCTGTTTATGCTATCTTGAAGGTGGATTGGTGTCATGATTTCCTTATGCTTGTTGATTCCATCTTGAGTATGTTAGACTGCTTTCCTTCTTTTCCTTTTACTTGAGGTTACCGGTATACTGCTATGTTCCTGACTCTCTCTCCTTTTATATACTATTATTGTAAGGATTCCAAGTCCATTCTTCTTCCTTACACCTGTGTTTCTGTGTTATGTATATGTTTTGTGATAGCATGTATACTTGTAAATCTTGGTTGATTACTCCTTGTGCTAGTTCCTTTTGCTTCTTCCTTTCTTCTGTGACTGCTTTCTTGTATTCTGCTTATTACTATTTTTATCACTTATATGCGCTTAGTCAGCCGATGATGCCTACTGTGTACCCATTGTCTTGGTGCTCATACTACACTTCTGCATCTTTTTGGTATAGACATTAGTGTGAGTTTTTTCCATTGATCGCATGGAGACTCGTGCAGCTTTTGGGATATTTGAGACTAGGGTGAGCGCCCGACGTCCGGGGCTTGACCACATCTCATCTTTTGGCACTGTTACTCTTTGTACTTTCGAAGACAGATTTATATTGGATTTTGTTACTTCTAGCACTTGTATTCTATTAGAAGCTTTTGTACTGTCGATACCAAGTGTTGGAGTTGGTGTAGTATCATTTGTACATATATTTTGGCTTGTTTCTTCCGCGTTGTCTTATCTTTATATTCTGCTTTCGCTTATTTCTGTTCATTATTCGTATTGATTAGGTAATAACCCATTGCTAACCGTTCTGTGCTACGGAAATTGGTTCGCCTACTAGGCGGTTGTAGGTTCCATCATGACCTGAGAAATCGGGTCGTGACAGGAATATAAAGGCTTTATATAGGGGAAAACTTGAGGAGATTTTTCAGAATCAGCCGATGTGGGAGAATTAATTTCTAGGAATTTTTTGGGGAAATCACTAGGAAAATTCGAATTTCGAATTGGAGATAAGGTTTAGGTGAGATGGATGAGTACGAACTCGTACTAATTCGAGAATTTAGAGTTTAAAAAATGGAAATTAAAAGGATAATTCTTGGGGAAACCTTCTGGAAATTTCTGGGTTGTACTAGTACCATGCTAAGCATGCGTATCTCATACGCATTTCAAGAGAAATGCGGCAGTGTCATTTAGAGGGCTGCTAGGGTTCATCTGGTGTTGTTTTGGTTGGAGAAGATGAAGTAAAGGGTCATTTGTTTGTTTTGAGTGAGTGAAGGAGATGAGGGATGTATTGGTTGGGCTGATACGGGTTTTAGGAGTAATTTTGGGCAAAACAATGGTCCAATTTCTTGGGCTAAGAACAATGGATAGGAAGCTGATTTATGCATTTATAATATGGCCAAAATGCTTTACAATTGTAGCCAATTTGACTGAAAGAGGTGACCAAATCCATTTAAATTACCGATTTGGACGAAATTGGGGTAAGATAAATTAATTATCTAATTAAATAATCAAGCTTCTTAACATAAGAAAGTAAATAATTACTTTACAAAATAGACGTATTATATTAATTAGACTATTGCTTAACCGATTTTGATAAAATAAAATACTAACTCAATTAAACACTTGTTTTATATAAAAGATGATTTTCCAAATAAATATTGGAATTATGTATAACATATATGTTATGAAATATATAAAAAACATATTTCTTTTATTTAAAAAATGACAGAATTGCTTTAAAAATATTTTAAATTTTGTAAAATAATTATTTCAAGTTACTAAAATTGAAGAAGCTTGAGTAATTAACTAAATTGTGGAGGGCCAAAATTAGGTGTCAATATCTGCCCCTCCCTTTGGGTAGGGTGGATGTAAAGAACCCTGGGCAAAGGGAGTTGACGGTCTCAATTTTGTCCGATCACAAATTCATCTTATGGAAGCGATTGATTTAGCACGAAGTTCAAAGAATTATGGCCGAACTCCGGTATTAGGTTTCCTACATTTCTCACGTTACATGAGAATTCAGTCCACTTTTAATTCAAGACACTTTATTTTACGCACGATTTTCAAAGAATTCAAAAGCTATCCCGGTTTCTGATTAAGGAGAGACCAGAAAGCTGGAGAGTAAGAGGATTGGAGGGAGTTTAGAATGCAGCCAAGTTTTCAACATAGAGCCTGCCTACATATCCCAACACTCAGAAAATCAGGCTGCTTGTAGTTCGACTTAATCAGTTGAAAAGGTGATCTTTATGCTAAGACAACTTTTGGCTCAGGATGAGTGATAAATGAGTCAAGTTATGGAAAAGAGGCTTGCGACCTCTCAACCATGAATGTGGAGCTCTTCACATCCATAGGTAAGAACTTACCTAGACATAATTTCCAAAACTCTAAGTGCATTATCACCCGAATTTTGAAAAAGAGGGATATTGCTTCCAATTGTGAATCAAAGATTACCTTGGAAGCAAAATTGGAAACTTAAAGTTTGATAAAACAAAAGGAATAACCCACATGCCTTCTCACATGGGTGTGGTTTGATTGTGGTGGAAGTCAATCCTTAACTCGCGTCCAAAGAGTTTGATATTCCTCTTCAGACTATGTCCCAGTCCGCTGCTAAGAAAAAGTTTCACGTTGTGCTGCATCTATTTTGACAGCGTCCACATTCATGCTCCACAAAATCTGTGGTAATATTGTCAATAGCAAATGTTACATATACACAAATATAATTTGTGCAAACCTGATTCAACATATCACACTGAAGGAGGTGACGATCCAATTTGCCTTTTTAGGTGGACGAATCAATCTTGAATGTAACATTCCATTTTGAATGGTGTGCTTCCCAATATGTATCATTGAAAGGAGGAAGACCTATTTTGAACATAACATGCTACTTTGAATGGGGTGACTGCCTAACGTATCTCATTGAAAATCAAATGACTCATTTTGAACATAACATCACCTTGAACGGGGTGATTGCCCAACATGTCTCATTGAAATGCGGATGACCCATTTTGAACATAACATCACTTTGAATGAGGTGATTGCCCAATGTGTCTCATTGAAAGGAGAATGACCTATTTTTAACATAACATCACTTTGAACGAGGTGATTGACCAACGTGTCTCATTGAATGGCGGACGACCCATTTTTAACATAATATCACTTTGAACGAGGTGACTGCCCAACGTGTCTCATTGAAAGGTGGACGACCCATTTTCAATATAATATGTCACTTTGAATGAGGTGACTACCCAACATAATATATTGTGCTACGCTGAAGGAGGTAATAATCCAACATAATATAATATGTCCCAATGAAGGAAGTGACGATCCAAAATAATATATCACATTGAAGGAAGTGACACTCTAATATAATATAATATGTCACATTGAAGGAAGTGATGATCCAACATAATGTGTCACATTGAAGGAAGTGATGATCCAATATAATATTTCAATTTGAAGGAATTGACGATACAACATAATACACTATATTATGCTGAAGGAGGTGACGGTCCAACATAATATAATATATCACATTGAAGGAGGTGATGGTCCAACATAATATAATGTGTCATGTTGAAGGAGGTGATGGTCCAACATAATATGTCATGTTGAAGGAAGTGACACTCCAATATAATATAATGTGTCACATTGAAGGAAGTGATGATCCAACATAATGTAATATGTCACATTGAAGGAGGTGACGGTCTAACAAAATATAACATGTCACTTGAAGGGGTGATGGTCCAAAATATAATATGTCACGTTGAAGGAGGTGATGGTCCAATATAATGTAATATATCACATTGAAGGAGGTGATGGTCCAACATAATATAATATGTCACATTGAAGGGGGTGATGGTCCAAAATATAATATGTCACGTTGAAGGAGATGACGATACAACATAATATAATATGTCACGTTGAAGGAGGTGACAGTCTAAAATATAAATATGTCACGTTAAAGGAGGTGATGGTCCAACATAATATAATATGTCACGTTGAAGGAGGTGACAGTCCAAAATATAACATAATATGTCACGTTGAAAGAGGTGACGGTCCAACATAATATAATATGTCACGTTGAAGGAGGTGATGGTCCAACATAATATAATATGTTACATTGAAGGATCTGACAGTCTAAAATATAATGTGGCTGCCAAAATAAGAAGTAAGGATATAGTCATTCCACTTGTGCCAATGAATAGGCTTGTTGTTTAACATCTCTGGTTGTTTTTGAAGACTTTGTCTTTCCTGCGCTCACAAAAAGCTTCTTAGTTTAAAAATAAAGAGATTAACATATGCCAAACCATCTAAGCGCGTCATAATAATCCGGTAACTATGAAAAGTGTATCATCCCAGAAAAATGTGTTGAGAGGGATTCTAACGTTGATTGAAGGCTCTAATGGCCAATTAGGGATACAACGCAAGGTACATCCCTAATTCAAATTAAATCTCTTATAAAGAGAGGATTTGTCGATAAAGAAAGTCTTTGAAACTTGAATTTTCATGAAGATTTTTGGAATTATTTAACAGTTTCAAAATGTTGCCCTTGTTTCCAATCAAAGGGTACTTAATCAAAGCAGTTCGAAAGAAATCAAGAATTGACTGATTCAAAACATTCCTCAATTTCCTCTGAGGGTCTGTAGTTTGAAACAGTGGGAAGACCGAATCCTTATGTAGGATTGCCTACGTATCTTGCGGGAATAAGAATCACGTCAGACGTAGTTGGGGCCTGAAACTGATAGAATTTTGCAAAGAACGTAGGATTTGATCAGAAGAATAAGGGATTAGATTCATCAGGATATGAATAGATCTGTTGAACTGGAACCTTTGCATCGAGGATTCTTGAAAGGACTTGTGCATATCTTGTGTACGAAAATATTTTGGCTTGATTCTTTGAACTTTGAGAGAATCCATTACCACTTGCCCCTACATTTTGTCATGAAAAACAAGATTTGAAGAATGTCACCTGCGTAACTCAAAATTACAATCCTCAATAACACAATAAAATAATTATAACAAATCAAAGAGTGTCACGACCCGAAACCGGGCCAAGATGGCATCTACATAACCCTCCAGTTGACAAGCCTAACCCAAACAAGCGGAAGACGATAAATAATAATTAAACTAAAGAAAAGCGGAAGATATAATGAAAAGATAGGGCCAATAGCATATATATATACCAACGTACAAAATATACATAAGAAGGCCCTAAAGTGACCAAAAAGACAAAACAACACGAGAACCCAACCGGACCTGGTGTCACTAGTACAAGAGCGACTAAAGTAAGGAGTAGCTATACAATAGATGTTGTCTCTCCAAAATACAAAATATAGACAGATGTACAAGATGGAAAGTATGTAAAGTCTCCAAAATGCCGAGACCTTACCGCGATCCGCATAGCAACGGGCCTCGAACGACAGGAGATCAGCGAGGGTGGCTCGTACTAGGTGCTGCATCAGAAAAAGAGATGCAAAGTGTAGTATGAATACCAAGGCAACGGGTAATCAATAGGCATCATAGGCCGACCGAGCGCAGAAAGATAATATATATAAAGAGATTGCAGAAAAGCAGCTAACGATACAGGGATCCACCTAAATCTAGTTATAAAGCCAGAGACATGCCAATAAACCAAAGAGAAAGGGAAGGAAAATAACATCAAGCCAACCAGAGTCAATCCATGTCCCAAAGCAAATGCAATGCGGTGCACGATGATGCATGTATGAATGCAATATAATATAAACCCAAAATTCCGCATCGGGTGCCCGGAATACAGCATCGTACTATGCATATGTATATGTGAAATAGTAAAATACCCGGAATAAAGCATCAAGGGTCCAAAATACCGCATCGGACTATAAATATATATACATATGCTGAAAATAGTATTTCCTCATTTTTCCTTCTAAAAACCAAGGTGATACTCAAAATAGCTCGATTTAATCCGAAAAATATTCACAACAGCAGTGGATCCTCATTTCAAACCAAAAACCTTTGAAAATCATTTCTTTGTTGTACCAATGATATGCCATGCGATATGAGTATGAATGTTCACAAACAGAGGAAAAACCACACCATCAGATCAAACATGAAAAGAATACCCTCTAAACTAAGAGAACTGACCTGAAACTCTGTTCAAATCCTAGCCATGGCCTCGGGCCCACAGTCACACACAAAGATAGAATAAAGCGATAAAGCAAAAATAAAAGCGGAACCAATGGAAAAACTCTATTCTATCTCTAAAGCGTCCTAAAAGAATGCTAAGGATTTTATACTAGTCACACAGAAGAAGCAAGATCCTAGACTAAGGATAACATACACTTCTATGCTAAAAACCCGAAATGGACAATTAACACGATAAACAGGATTTAAGCCTAAGTTTATCTAAGATCCTACCTAGCGTTCCAGTAACTTATAAATATATACTACCTAACTAAACTCAGTCTAAAAGGTAAACCGTAACCTACCTCGGGGCCGAACTGCAAGCACGGACTGTCAATCGTGTGCCTTCCCCTTCCGAACAGCCTCAGAAAGCTGCCAAGCTATCAAGAACATAAACTAGGTGTCAAGACGAGAAGAATGACACCTATATTGCTATATGAAAAAATGGGTGAGAAATCGAGTCGGAAAAATGACCCTCGGGGCCTGGGAAATGAAACAGAAAAAAAAATTAACAACTATGTTCGCAGTGGGTTAAGGAACCCATGCCCAAAGTTTGGGCGCGAAAGGAGCTCGATTCGGGGACAAAAACAGCCACAAAGTGTTACTAATTCACTGAATTAAAACAGGAAAAACTCAGAATTAAAGGCGGAAACCTACCTCGACAAGAGGAATACGTCACGGAGGTGAGTTGCATGAATTTAAGAACATACTGTCCCCAAAAGATCAAATTTCTACAACGATCACCCCAATTTCAAAATTAACAACAATGGAGTTTTAGCGGGGGAAATTACGAGGATAAACACGGAAGGAGGAAAGGGGTGATGAGGGAACTTACCGGGTGAAGAATACTGAGGCAAGGGAGCTGGAAATTGGAGCTTGGGAGCTTCAACAATGGAGTTTTCGGAATGAAAGAAAGAGAAATGGAGTTGAAATTTTATATAACTGCCAGGGGTCCTTTATCACGATCGCGACAGGACCCCCGCATTCATGGAGAAAAGCTGACCCAACCATCACGATCGCGATGGTCCATACCGCGTTCACGAAGAGGAAGCCAAGCTGGGTCCCCATCTGGCTACATCGCGAACGCGATGGACAACCTTCGCGAATGTGATGGTCAAGAAACCAGACCATCGTGAACGTGATGGGATCCTCGTGATCGCGAAGAGCAAAAGGGTCTTCAACTTAATGCAGCAACCAACAATTTCTCCAAGTCCAAAAAATATTCCGACAGACCCTCGGGATTCATCCGAAACCCCGTAAACATAAACCAACCATGCTACCATACCAGAAACAATATTACGGACTCAATGGAATTGATGAAACACCCAACAGAGATCGTTTTAATAAAAAGTAGGCCCCACGCCCAAAACCAACTTGAAACAAAACCCCAAAATTTTTTTGAAAGCCTCGGGACCTGAACCAAAGGTCCCCCTAGCCCAAAGTCGACATTCAGGAGCTAACAACACTGATGGAATTTCCATTCAAGGTCGTCTTCTCCGAATGTTGACCAAAGTCAACCCTACAAGCCAAAATCACTTGAAAACACACAAAGCAGCACAAAACCAAACCGAAAGCACTCAGACCCAAACGAATGGTCCCACTAGAACAAAATCCCCATTCCGGAGCCAACAAGACTATCAGAATTTGTTCTTAGTGCGTTTACCAAGAAAGTTGACCGAAGTCAAAAAAAAATTCCAACCTTAAGGGCTAAAACAGGGAAATGGTTAGAACAACCTAACGAACGGCCCGGGCATCGAACCTTCAGTCCCGGCAAGTCATAAATGACCTGTAGCCACTGAGGGAAAGCTCGAAATGCAAAAAAAGCACAAAAAATGGAAAATAACCTAGAGGGCCATTACAACATCCACTAATAAAAGAACTTTTGTCCGCGAAAGTTAGAAAAAGGATAGTACCTGAAGACTCAAAAAGATGAGGATAACGGGTCTGCATGTCGGTCTCAATCTCCCAAGTAGCCTCCTCAATAGAATGATGCTTCCACTAAACTTTAACTGACGGAATCTCCTTGGACCTCAATTTCCTAGCCTGCCTGTCCAAAATAGCAACAGGCTCCTCCTCGAAAGCCAAAGACTCGTCCAACTGAACTGACTCCAACTGAAGCACGTGAGACTCATCCGGAACGTACCGCTGCAACATAGAAACATGAAAAACCATATGAACACTAGAAAGAGCAAGAGGAAAGGCTAACTTATAAGAAACCCCTCCAATATGGCGAAGGATGTCAAATAGACCAATGAACCTCGGACTGAGCTTACCCTTCCTCCTGAACTGCATCACGCCCTTCATGGGCGATACCCGAAGGAACACACTGTCACCAACCATAAACTCAAGGTCTCAAACTCTCCGATCAGCATAACTCTTCTACCTACTCTGGGCAGTACGAAGTCTCTCCTTAATAACCCGAACTCTATCCATAGAATCACGAAGAAAATTGGTACCCCATGACCTAACCTCAAAAGCATCAAACTAACCCACCAGAGATCTGCACCATCTACCATACAATGACTCAAACGGAGCCATCTGAATGATGGAATGGTAACTATTATTATATGCAAACTCTACCAAGGATAAACACTGGTCCCACTGACCCCCGAAATTAATAATGTAGGCTCGCAACATATCCTCCAGAACCTGAATAGTGCACTCTTACTGACCGTCTGTCTGCGGATGAAAAGCGGTGCTAAGCTCAACTCTAGTGCCCAATTCTCTCTGAATAGACTGCCAAAAGTGCGAAGTGAACTGAGTACCATGGTCAGAAACGATAGAAACTGGAACCCCATGAAAACAGACAATCTCTCAAATATAGATCTGGGCCAACCTCTCATAACTGTAAGAAGTCTAAACCGGCAAAAAGTGGGTAGACTTCATGAACCTATCCACGGTAACCCAAATAACATCAAATCTCCATAACTGTACGTGGCAATCCGACTATAAAATCCATGGATATACGCTCTCATTTCAACTCTGGAATGGGTAGCCACTGTGATAAACCACCTCGCCTCTGGTGCTCGAACTTCACCTTCTGATAGTTCAAGCACCTAGATACAAAAGACGAAATATCCCTTTTCATCCAACACCACTAGTAGTGCTGCCTCAAGTCACGATACATCTTAGCTGCCCAGGGATGAATGGAATATCTAGAACAATGAGCCTCCTCCAGTATCAATATGACCAAGTCACTAACTCTGGGGACGCAGATATGACCCTTGATCCTCAGAACACCCTCTGAATCTAAAGTCGCCTTCCTAGCCTCACCACTCGACACCTTGTCATGAATGATCCTCAATATCGCATTATCAAACTGCTGTGACCAAATCTGCTCCAACAAGGAAGACCTAGCCACAATATAAGAAAGAATATGGCCCAGCTCAGAAATGTCAAGTCGAACCAACCTATTAGCCAATGACTCGATGTCCAAGCTAAAGGTCACTCCTCCGTAGCTAAGAAAGACAAGCGACCCATACTCACTGCCTTCTGGCTCAAGGCATCCACTACTATATTTGCCTTGCCCGGATGATAGAGAATAGAGATGTCATAGTCCTTCATTAACTCCAACCACCTACGGTACCTTAAATTAAGATCATTCTGGCTGAAAATGTACTGAAGACTACGATGGTCAGTAAATATCTCACAATGCATGCCATAGAGATAATGCCTCCATATCTTCAACACAAAGACTACTGCTGCAAACTCCAAGTCATATATGGGGTGGTTCTTCTCGTGAACCTTCAACTGTCTGGAAGCATGAGTAATAACCCGACCCTGCTGCATCAACACATGACCAAAACCAGTACCTGATGAATCACAATATACGGTGAAACCCTGACCCTCGACTGAAAGAGTAAGAATCAGAGCTGAAGTAAACAAGGCCTTGAGCTTCAGAAAGCTCGCCTCACACTCATCTGACCACTGGAAGGGAACATTCTTCTGAGTCAATCTAGTCAATGAAGGTGCTATCAAAGAAAATCCCTCCACAAACCATTTGTAATAACCTGCTAATCCGATGAAACTGCGAACCTCGGGAGGAGAAGTAGGCCTAGCCCAATCACGAACTGCTACAATCTTTGCCGGATCTACCATAATCCCATACTTAGACACCACGTGCCCCAAGAATGCCACAGACTCAAGAAAAAAACTCACACTTAGTGAATTTGGCATACAACTGGTGGTCTCATAAATTCTGAAATACAACTCTTATATGCTGCTCATGCTCCTCTCTACTCCTCTAATAAATCAGAATGTCATCGATGAACACAATCACGAACGAATCCAAGTAGGCACTGAACACATGGTTCATCAACTCCATAAATGCTGCTAGGGCATTAGTCAACCCAAAATACATGACTAGGAACTCATAATGGTCATATCGAGTCCTAAATGCAGTCTTTGGGATGTCCTCAACCCTAATACTCAACAGGTGATAACTGGACCTCAAATCTATCTTAGAGAACATCATTGCACCATATAGCTGGTCAAACAATCAATACGCGACATAGGATATCTGTTCTTAACTGTCACCTTATTCTACTTCCTGTAGTCGATACACATACGCATAAACCCATCCTTTTTTTTCACAAACAGAACTGGAGCACCCCACAGAGACACACTAGGCTAGATGAACCCTCTACTCAACAGATCCTGGAGCTGATCCTTAAGATCTATCAACTCAGCAGGTGCCATCCCATATGGCAGAATAGAAATGGGCTTGGTGCTCGGCTCCACCTCGATACCAAAATCAATGTAATGATCAGGAGGAAGACCAGGAAGATCGAAAGGAAACACATTCGAATACTCGCAAACCACAGGAACAGACTCAAGAGGAGGTGTGGTGGAACTAGTATCATGGATGTAGGTAAGACAAGCTAAGCACCCCTTCCCAACTAGCCGCTAGGCGCTTAGAAAGGATATAACTGCCTTCAGCATGTGGCTATCGTCTCCCTTCCATATGATAAGATGGATACCAGGCATCCGAAAAGTAATGGTCTTGGCAAAATAATCCAAGACCGCATTATAAGGAGACAACCCATCCATGCCCAAGATCACATCAAAATCGATAATATCAAGGACAATCAAGTCTACCCATGTGTCATACCCCAAGATAGTCACCACACAGGCCAGATACACTAGATCCAGTACTAAAGAATCACCTACTGGGGTAGATACACGCAAAGGCATAGGCAAAGACTCACAAGCAGACCCTAGACGAGTAGCAAAATAAACAGATACATACGAGAATGTAAACCCCAGATCAAACAAAGCAGAAGCAGACTGATGACAAATGGAGATCATACCTGTGATCACAACATTTGAAGCCTCGGCCTCGGCCTCTGTCCGGCCCAAAACTGCATACATGTGGCCCCGACAGCCATGACCACCTAACCTATCGGACTGAGGACCACCTCTTGTACCCTGGGGACTACCCCTACTGCCCTGTGAACTACCTCTAGTTGGAGGTGCTGGAGCCCTGGTTGCCTAAAACAACTGATCATGTCGCCTAGGCTGCTGCACCGATGAGAACTCTCTAGAAAACAAGCCTATCTAGCCACACTCATAACAACCTCAACCAAATGTACTCTGCTTTGAAGACCTGGCCGAATCAGAATGACCACCCTAGCCTGTAGACCCTGAATGACCGCCTCGGGGAGCAGGAACGAGACTCTGGCTACTCTGACCCTCAGTAGTCTGTAATGCCGCCCGAATAGGCCGGCTTGGCTGGAAACGCTGGTGATGCTGACCTTTACCATAGTAGCCCCTACCATGGTCTTGTGAACTGCTAAAACTTCCCTGATGGTGGGGCCTCTTATCGCTGCCCACTTGGGCCTCACAAAGAACACCCTCAATAGTGCGGGCATGATCCACTACATCCAGAAATGACTTACCCGAAGCTACCATACCCTCTGTAGACAAGCAAAGATGCAGAGTCAAACCTCGAACAAAATAGCGTACCCTCTCATGCTTGGTGGGCAGAATCATAGTGGCATGTCTGGATAACTAATGGAACCGAACCTCATACTCCGACACAGTCATGTAGCCCTACTCCAACCCAACAAACTAATCCATCATATGCTCCCTCATGCTACGCGATACATACTTCTCCAGAAAAGTTGTGGAGAACTGATCCTAAGTAAGCGGAGGTGACCCGGATGGTCTGCAAGCAACATATGACCTCCACCACTGTTTTGTTAGACCATCCAGCTGAAATGCGGTGTAATCTGCTCCATGTGACTAAACTAACCCCAAATTATGTAACCTCTCCTGGCAGCTAGTCAAAAACTCATGTGCATCCTCCCTAGAAGCACCTGAAAACCTTGGAGGTCCCAATCTCAAAAACCTACCAAGCATCTTCTACTCCTCATAAGACATAACTGGCACGGCTGGAAGAAGGGGAGCAACTGCAGGGACCGATAGTACCTCAAATTTGGGAGTCGCAGTAGCAGGCTGCGCTCCTAAATACTGTGCGGCTGTCTGGGCTGAAGTCTGACCCTCACCTCGAACCTGGGAACCAATCGGAGTGCTCGACAAAGCTGCTGGTGGGGTCATACCATCAAGAAACCCCAACAATCGAACCAAGGTGTCCTGCAATACTAGAGTAGCCACAAAACCTGCCAGATGCTGGGATAGCCCCAAATGCTCTGGCTCATACTGAACCTCATCCACTCTAACCTCAGGCTCTAGTGATGGTACTCTAGCCCAGGCTCGGGCTGGTGCCACAGCCCATGCCCTACCTCAACCTCTGGGTCGACCTCAACACAGTCCCCTAGCTGGGGCTCTAACTGCAAGCACAGGGGCCTCGTCCTCATATGTCAAAGATCTCGTCCGAACCATCTGAAAAAGAGTGAAACAAAGATACTTGGAAGTTTGACAAAATCAACTAAGCACGATAAGGAATCAAACAAAACGAAGTCTTTCCTAGGGAATGTCCTATAGCCTCTCGTAGATTGGATACGGACGTCATAGCTCTAATCCACGAGACTCTAGTAGACACCTTGCTCTTGTACTGGCAAGACTAGTGAACCTAGAGCTCTGATACCACTCTGTTATGACTCAAAACTAGGCCATGATGGCGTCAACATAACCCTCCAGTAGACAATCCGAACCCAAACAAGCGCAAGATAATAAATAATAATTAAACTAAAGAAAAGCGGAAGATATAACGAAAAGATAGGGTCATTAGCATATATATATACCATTATACAAAATATACATAAGAAGGCCCTAAAGTGACCAAAAAGACAAAACAACAAGAAGAACCCACCCGGGCCTGGTGTCACTAGTACAAGAGCGACTAAAGTAAGGAGTAGCTATACAATAGATGTTGTCTATCAAAAAAACAAAATATAGACAGATGTTCATTATGGAAAGCATATAAAGTCTCCAAAATGCTGGGACCTCATCGCGATCCGCACAACAACGGGCCTCGAATGATAGGAGATCAGCGAAGGTGGCTCGTACTAGGTGCTACATCAGAAAAAGAGATGCAGAGTGTAGTATGAGTACCAAGGCAACGGGTACTCAGTAGGCATCATAGGCCGACCGAGAGCAGAAAGATAATATATGTAAATAGATTGTAGAAAAGCAGCTAACGATACAGGGATCCACCTAAATCTAGTTATAAAGTCGGAGACATGCCAACAAACTAAAGAGAAAGGGAAGGAAAACAACATCAAGCCAACAAGAGTCAATCCATGTGCCAAAGCAAATGTAATGCGGTGCACGATGATGCATGTATGAATGAAATATAATTTAAACCCAGAATACCACATCGGGCACTTGGAATACCACATTGGACTATGCATATGTCTATATGAAATAGTAAAATACCCGGAATAACGCATTGGGGGTCCGCAATACTGCATCGAACAATAAATATATAAACATATGCAAAAAATAGTATTTCCTCATTTTTCCTTCTAAAAACCAAGGTGATACTTAAAATAGCTCGATTTAATCCGAAAAATCTTTACAAGCAGCAGTAGAGCCTCCTTTCAAACCAAAAACCTTTGAAAATAATTTCTTTGTTGTACCAATGATATGCCATGCGATATGAGTATGAATGTTCACAAACAGAGGAAAAACCACACCATCAGATTGAACAGGGAAAGAATACCCTCCAAACTAATAGAACTGACCTAAAACTCCATCCAAATCCTAGCCATGGCCTCGGGCCCACAGTTACACACAATGCTAGAATAAAGCAATAAAGCAGAAATAAAAGCAGAAACCAATGGGAAAACTCTATTCTACCTCTAAAGCCTCCTAAAATCATGCTAAAGATTTTATACTAGTCACACACAAGAAGCAAGCTCCTAGACTAAGGATAACATACAATTTTAGGCTAAAAACCCAAAATGGCCAATTAACATGATAAACACGATTTAAGCCTAAGTCTATCTAAGATCCTACCTAGCGTTCCAGTAACATATAAAGATATACTATCTAACTAAACTCAGTTTAAAAGGTAAACCGTAACCTACCTCATGGCCGAACTGCAAGCATGAACCATCACTCGTGTGCCTTCCCCTTCTGAACAACCTCAGAAAGCTGCCACACTATCAAGAACATAAAATAGGTGTCAAGATGAGAAGAATGACACCCATATTGCTATATGAAAAAATGAGCCGGAAATCGGGTCGGAAAAATGACCCTCGGGGTTCGGGCAACGAAACAGAAAAAAAAATCACAATTATGCTTGCGGTGGGTTAAGGAACCCATACCCAAAGTTTGGGCACGAACAGAGCTCAATTCGGGGCCCAAAACAGCCCCGAAGTGCTACGAATTCATGGAATTAAAATGAGAAAAACTCGAAATTAAAGGCGTGAACCTACCTCGACAAGAGGAATACGTCACGGAGGTGAGTTGCACGAATTTTAGAACATGCAGTCCCCAAAAGATCAGATTTCTACAAGGATTACCCCAATTTCAAAATTAACAACAATGGAGTTTTAGTGGCAGAAATTACGAGGATAAACATGGAAGGAGGAGAGGGGTGACGAGGGAACTTACCGGGTGAAGAATACTGAGGTAAGGGATCTGGAAATTTGAGCTTGGGAGCTTTAACAATGGAATTTTTGGAATGAAAGAAAGAGATATGGAGTTGAAGTTTTATAACTACCAGGGGTCCTACATCGCGATCATGACAGGACCCCCACATTCGTGGAGAATAGCTGGCCCAACCATCCCGATCGCGATGGTCCAGGCCGCGTTCGCGAAGAGGAATCCAAGATGGGTCCCCAGCCGGCTACATTGCGAACGCGATGGATAACCTTCTTGAATGTGATGGTCAAGAAACCAGGACATCGCGAATGCAATGGGATCCTCATGATCGCGAAGAGCAAAAGGGTCTGCAACTTAATGCAGTAACCAACAATTTCCCCAAGTCCAAAAAATCTTCCGATAGACCTTCGAGATTCATCCAGAACCCCGTGAACATAAACCAACCATGCTATCCTACCAGAAACTGCATTCCATACTCAATGGAATCGACGAAACTCTCAACGGAGATCGTTTTAATGAAAAGTGGGCCCCACGCCCAAAACCAACTCAAAACTCAAAACCCAAAAACAAGTCCAGAATTCTCTGGACCCAAACCAAAGGTCCTCCTAGCCAAAAGTTGACATTCCGGAGCTAATGACACTGGCAAAATTCCCATCCGAGGCTATTTTCTCCGAATGTTGACCAAAGTCAACCCTACTTAAAAACACACAAAGCAGTACCAAACAAAACTAAAAGCACTCAGACCCAAACCAATGGTCGCACTAGACCAAAATCCCTATTTCGGAGCCAACAAAACTGTCGGAATCTGATTTTGAATGCGTTTACCAAGAAAGTTGACCGAAGTCAAAGATTTTCCAACCTTAAGGGCTAAAACAAAGAAATGGTCATAACGACCTAATGAACGGTCCGAGCATCGAACCATCAATCTCGGCAAGTCATAAATGACCTGTAGCCGCTGTGGGAAAGCTTCAAATGCAAAATAAGCATGGAAAATGGAAAAAGACCTGGAGGGTCATTACAAAGAGTATAACAGGGGATGAGTTTAGAGATAAAGTCATTTGACTTATGATATAGTGATCCAAATGATATCTTCAAGTCCTAGTAATTGTGCCAGACTATTTTCCCTATAAAATTTAGAGAAGGTGTTAAGATTATAACAGAGTGACAGGAATAAATTAAGAGATAAAGTGAGAAGAAAAGTTGTCTTGATATTTATGCCAAGGCCGTGGCGAGTCCAGCAATGTTCTTTATCACGCTTGGTGATATCGGCATTGTCAATTTTGTGAATTTATTTTTGTTGCAGCCAAAGAAAAATTATTAGTTTTGAGAGACTGATTCGTGTTGGTTTTGCCTTGCTCTCCTGGTGCTTCTTCTTGTAGTTAATTTGCACACTTATCTATTCTTGAAATGCAGTCTTGATGGAATTTTTGAGGACCTTCCTAAAAAATTCTACCCAGTCTAAGACACAAAAAACTCTTGAACTTCTTTGTATATTCTGTTATCTCTTACTATGGAATTTTTGAGATCCATCTCAAAATTCTGCCCTAGTTGCAGCTTCAACAAACTTCAGTGTTTAAACTTATAGTTTAAATTTTGTGGAATTTTTTAGGCCTTCTCAAAAGTTCTATCTCAGTTGTGTACCTCAACGTTATCTTCAATTCTGACTTGCTGGAGAAAATCTTCTTCTAGTCTCTTAAAAATTATGCCCCAGTTTCCACTATAGAGGGAAATGAAAATCTTATAAGGGGTATGACCAAACTAGTTTGTCACCAATATATTCCACTAGAGAAATCAGGTCAAACGTAGTTCCAACATCAAATAAAGGGAAATTGAGATTTCTCTGATAACGCGATCGAAGCCGATATAGGCCGCCTAGGTATTCCACAAGGCAAATCAGGTTGAACGTAGTTCACATTACAAATAAAGTGCAATTACAAGGAAATCAGAACATAAGATACGATTATATGGAAATAAAGTGATAAGGCGCGAATACAAGGAAAGAAAGTGATAAAGTGCGCTTACAAGGAAAGAAAACAATAACATTAAAATCAAAGGACGCCAAAAGTGTGACTTCGAGAAAACTTCATTCTTCTTTATAACTGATCACACAAAGAGTCACTTCTTGTGATTTGGCAATGGATTGTTGTTCACATTTGCTGGAGCTTCTGCAAGTGTTATCACTTTGTCATCAATTAAGTCTTGGATTTTGTGTTTCAGGGTGATACACTTCTCAGTATCATGCCCAACAACTCTAGAATGATAAGCACATCGTTTATCCCAATCATACCAATTAGCTTAAGTATTCACTGGCTTTGCTTCTACTGGATAAAGTATCCCAACTACTTTTGTGATATGAGGTACCTCCTCGAGTCATCACTCCCATAACCTCTTTCTCTTTTTTCTTTCCGTTTCCAAAAGAGCCAGTTTGGAAAGCCTTATTAGCGGATTGCAATGTTGTGAAATTTGTTATATTTCCAATATTGAGGCCATCTTAAATCATTTCTCCAGTTTTGATAATTTTGGCAAAAGTTTTTCCACTCATTGTTATCATTCATTCATAAAATTCTGGGTCCACAACCTGAATAAAGTAAGTGATTATTTCTGCTTCCTCCATAGGGGGTATACCCTGGATGCTTCTTCTCTTCAATGTTGCCATAACTGCGGAAGCTTTTAGTAGATTTCTGCCTTAGCTTTGTAATAGAGATTCTATTAGGAGAGATCTCAACATGAAACTTGTAGTGATCCACAAAAGCGTTTTCCAAATCATCCCACGAACGTCATTTGGTTACATCCTGCTTAGAGTACCACTCTAAAGCCTTTCCACTAAAACGTTGATTAAATAACTTGATTCTTATGCCTTCATTCTTTCCCACACCAATCAAATTTTCATGATATACCTTTAATTGGAAGAAAGGATTTCCAGAACCATCAAACTTTTCAAATTTTGGAATCTTGTAACCTGGTGGCAACTCAATCTCAGAAAATGCACATAACTCTTCGTATCTCACACTTTGGTTATTACCTAGCCCACGAATACTTCTCATAACATATTTCAAATTTTTGAGCTTTCTATTCATTATTTCATCATTGGCCGCTTTTGTCTCATTTTCAATTTCAACATAGTTATCAACATCTATGTGACATAGCCCTTTAGTTTGTGTCATAGGTGGAGCGGTGGTATAAGTGTACACTGGCGGAGCATAATGTGTCATCGATACACTCTGAGCCTTTGGAGGAGCAAATGTGTACACAAGGGGAACATTTTGAGAAGCATGAGCATTTTGCACTTGTTGAGAAGTAGTGAAATGATCTCCCTGATCAAACTCATCCGAGGTTGGAAACATAGGCCCCTTTTGACGAACATCAGGGGGTAGGGTCTCGTTTGGTGGATTTTGAGAAGTAGTTCTGTTTTGCATCACCATAAACCTTAATTCAGCAATTTGTTGCTCTAGACAAGCAACGACCTTCGGGGTTACTTCTAGTCTTGTTGAAGCGCTAGGATATGTCGTGGTAGGAAAAGTCGAGGTTGTTTCAGATTAAGTGACTGTGTTGATGAAACTGGAGTCCATAGTTGAACGAGTCTTTTTGGTAACCCAAATAAAAAATGGTGAGTCTATTTAAACTTTATTGACCTTGTAAAATACAAATGTTCTGCCAGCGAGTACTGCTTGCTTCGGTGTTTGTGAAATGAGCAAGTCAGATTACTAACACAAATCAACCTCTCTAAAGAAAGAAAAATACTCAAAATTTAAAAAGTGTTAGTCTATTGATCGTAATAATTAATCAAAGTACATAAAATAAATAACATTTGTTTTGCTTGAAATATACTAGTTCGAAATTCGAGGAACAAGTCATTTTAAAAGATGACTGAATGAACAAACTTTTGGCCATCCGACGAACTTTTGAGATTCGATGAAAGGAGAAGAGTTTGAATAAAGTGACTTATATGTTTTTAAGAAAGGTATAAATGTTCATACTCAATTTCAATGACACGAGTTGAATTTCTGGGAGAAAATATAAAGTAGGAATGTGTTATGAAATTTGAGGGTAACGGAGCCCTAACATTATGATTGACTTATAAATTGATAGGGTATTTTGGTAACTATGGCTATAATTGTGGGTAAGAAGATGATTTTTAAGAATGACAAGGTCAACATGAATTTGAAAGGCGACCTAATGACATTTCTGGAAAATTTGAAATATAGAACTTGAAATTTTTTTAAAATGACGTTGACGATGGACCCTTTTAATGTAGGAAGACTCGATTTTTTAGTTTCTATGCCTAGTGATGCTCTAAGACTTTGGAATAGAATAATGGACTAGTCATGTTTAAAGTAAAACATACATATGTATTATAAACACAAGTCAAATAAGCACGGACGAAGCAAATTATGTAGCATTTAGCACATAAACAATATATATCGCATCTTAAGATATATGTGACCTTTTAAGCCATAGGTAATGTCACGACCCGATTTCTCAGGTCATGATGACACCTACAACCCCCAGTAGGCAAATCCATTCCCGTAGCACAGAACGGTTAGTAATGGGCTACCACCTAAGAAAAAAGGCATGATAAGCTGAAATAAAAGAAAGCAGAATACGATAAAGACAAGCTGAAGCAAAAACACGAACAAATATAAGAAAACTACACCAACCCCAAGACTTGGTATCGACAGTACAAAAGCTTCAAATAGAGTACAAGTGCTAGAAGTAACAAAACGACAAGTACAACTGTCTCCGAATATACAAAGAGTAACAGTACAATAGATGAGATGTAGACAAGCCCCGACCGTCAAGCGCTCACCCTAGTCTCGAACCTCCCAAAAGCTGCACGAGTCTCCAACGCTATCAACGTCAAAATCTCACACTAATATCTGCACCAAAAAGTGCAGAAGTGTAGTATGAGCACCAATTGCAAAGCAACGGGTACCCAGTAGGCATCATCGGCCGACTGAGCGCATATAAAATATAAAAGCCATAACTAGTAGAATACAAAAAGATAGTCACAGGAAACAAGGAAGAAGCACAAGGAAACTAGCACATGAGTAATCAACCAAAAGTTACAAGTGAAACATGCTGGCACAGAAGATATACATAAACGAAAACACAGGTGGAAAAAAAAGGAAGGAAGCACCTGGGATCATTGCAACCAAAGTATATATAAAGAGAATTTAAAGAGATGGGCGATATACCGGTAACCTGAAAGTAACAAGTAAGAAATAAAGCAACCCAACAAATTGAACTAGAAATCACATACTAACAGAAACAAGCCTAAGATATCAATACCAACGTAAATGAGCCGCAAACCACTCACAAGTCAAGCCGAAGATGGAATAACTAACCCAAGCGTATCCAAACTGCTACTCAAACCAGGATAAAACATGAATCGAAACCCCACAATCGCTCAGAAAGCTACGAAATTGGAATCTCAAAAAGATGGGACCCACTAGCCCCTCAATAATCTAAGTCCCAAGGATGGTGCCTCAACAGGCTAAAAACTGCTAATCAACCAGAGCTGAAAGCCATGACAAGCTCTAAAAAAAGACAAGAGTAAATATAATCTACCTACAGTCCCAACGGCCTCCCATACAACCGAGGAACACAATCAAATGAAAACAAACCCTCCGGCTGCCCATACAACCGGAGCGTACACTGAACACACAGTAAACAAGGGTGGAATCGGGCTGAAATATGCATGATGATGATGATGAATCTAGTGTGATCGTTGTATCGTATGTTACTCCCTCAAGTTCCCCAAAGGTCCAATAGAGGCAGGATCTATGGAAGGACATTTCTCGAGTACCTCTCCTACACCGTACACCCCTCCCTCTGGTGTGTGTACCGGCCCATAACCGGAACCCAAGACCAATAGGGTCCATAGAGGTCTACTCGTAGACCACATACCAACATGAAACTTAGTATATCTCAACAATCGGGATCTCATAATGCATGCTCAAATTTAATGCGAGTCTCAATCAGTAGTTAAGTCTTAATAACCCTTATAACGGGTGCCCGAAGTGTATCCGGGTCTAAAAAAGTAATCAAGTACCAAAATCCCTAAACATGGTGCCCGGATCGTATTCGGGTCTAAATACAAATAAAACAATATCTAGTGCTATGACCAAGTCGACCCTAGTATCAGAATAAAAACCATTAGTCAAATCATCATAATACCCTCTCTACTCCGAGAGATTTCATAGAAGCCAGTTTCAAAGTCCTTTCAAAAATCTATTTATCAAAAATGGGCCCTCGAGGCCATGCAAAGTTTAGAAAATCCTTTATAGTAGGCCCAAAGCCAAATCCGTATTAAAACATGTAGGGAAACCCTTTTTCATGTATGATATGCTCGCAAACAATAGAGTAGCCCAAAATGGCTCACAAACATTCCTATCGGCCCTGCAGAGGCCCCAGAGCTACTCAGCAAGCAAAACCAGCATAAAAGGATATCTCTGATGTCTGGGACTCGCAGACATTCCCATGTAACCCACCGTCTATGGTCCAGAGTCAAACAAGGTCGCACAGGACCACAAGGGTAATATACAATACTACGTGAATTTTACGAACAATATATGAAATTAGGGGACAGAAAGCCGGACAAGGTCTGGGGTACCAACCTAATACAACCCGCCCGAGGATACTAATTAGAGAAGTTATAGTCTATATATGCAGAGTCTAGATAGGGGAAACCATAACCTACCTGTCGTCCGACGACTAGCTGCAAGAACGGCGTTGTCCAATCTTGAAATGCTCTGGGAAGCTCCTATTCGCAAAACTAATATCAATATAGTAATCTACACGTCAAAATAAGACTAATGATACTCATAATGCCTGGGTCGAAATCCAGGTCACAAACGGGCACGTGGGCCCTGCAATCCGAAACCAGAAATGAAAGACACCAAAGTGTTCCTTACCTTCCCGGGAGCACATGATCAAAATTTGAGCGAAAATGGACAACAATTGGGGCTCAAAACAACCTGCTCAAGCCAAGAAATAAAGGAGGAATTTTCAAGAAATAAATTCAGAAATTGGGCTGGGAAGCTTACCACAATGCGAGAATTTTGGCCAAGGAGGTAAATTGGGTGAACCCACGATCATGCAATCACAAACGGGGCAGATTTCTACAAGAATCCCAAGCTTTGAACCTTGAACAACAATGGAGGATTTATTGAAATTAAGAGAAGAAAAGGGCGGGGAAGGAGACTCACCAATTGTCGAGGAAACACAGATGATCGAAGAACGATAATTTCCACGGAGCAAGGAACTAGTTTGGAGAAGTTTAGGGAGTGTTCTTGGTGATTTATAATAGAGAGAAAGAAGAACAAATGGCTGGAAATCGCTGAAGCTCAGCTTAAATAGCTGCTGAAAATTACTCTTCGCGAATGCGGCCAAGGCGTTGCCTTCGCGAAGAGCAAAAAGTGTGGTTGGTGAAATGGCTTTCACAAACACGGACAAGGTCCGCGAATGAGAAGAACAAAGTTAGGGTGGCTAGAAAATGGCCTTCGCGAACGCGGCCAGTCCTCCACAAATGCGAAGAGCAAAAAGTGCTATGACAACAACCAGTTGTTCAAGGGCAGATTTTCACACTTTGGGTACCCGGGAACGCATCCGGGCTCCCGCGAGCACAACCGACCAGTGCTATTTGACTAGAAATGGCATTCCAGATCCAATGGAATTGACAAAAATCCCATCGGAGTTCGATTTTTCGAAAAGTGGGCCCTAGTCCCAAAATCGACCTTTAGCCAACTAATGGTCCCTCTAGCCTAAACTCGACATTTCGGAGCTAACGGGGCTGACATAATTTTCATCCGAGGTCGTGTTCTCCGAATGTTGACAAAAGTCAACCAAATAATCCCAACTGGCCTAAAAACACCGAATGAGAGAGAATTCCAAGCTGAAAAGCTCCCGGACTCCGACCAAAGGTCCCTCTAGACCAAAGTCCACACTTCGGAGCTAACGGAACTGTCAAAATTCAATTTTGAGCACGTTCACCAAGAATGTTGACTGAAGTCAATGATTTTCGAAGGTACAAGCTCTAAACCAGGAATGGACAAAAAGACCAAACAAACGGCGCGGGCACCAAACTACCAGTCCCAGCAAGGCATAAATGATTTGGGGCCGCTACAGGCAAGCTCTAACGGTACAGGAAAGGTGAACACGCGTAAATGACCAGGAGGGTCATTACATCATCCACTACTAAAAAGACTTTCGTCCCCGAAAGTCGGGAAAGACGAAAAGACTAGAGATGAAAAGAACAGCGGATAAGAAGCCCGTACTACTCTATTGGACAACCCGGGTAGCCTCCCTGACCGGATGGCACCCAAAAAAAAAGAACCAAAGAAAGCAACCAAGCCTAAACTTATTACTAGCCAAGCTAGATTTCAAACTCGAACTCCAAAACTCCAAAGATCTACCGACCCAAACTGAACACCGAGAATCAGAACCGGAAGGACTGACACAACACCGAGACCAGAGAAGCAAGGGAATCAACACACACAACTCGAATCTTTGAAACTGCAACCAAGTTTACCAGAAAAGCCCATAACCAACACTCTAACCCATGAACCTGCTGATCCGCAGAACCTTTTTATTCTGAACTGAATCCTGTTGCACCACCAACAAGAAGCTGCATACAAGTCAAACACTCAAGCCACTCTTGAAACATCAACTAACATACCAGAGATCCATAGTTCCCGCTTATACTCTACCATAAATGAAGTCACCCTTTTTACTCAAACCCTCTCCAAGCCAAGCTATAGCCTACTATTATTTGCCATTCAAGATAACAACTCGAAGCATATCTTCGGAAACTGGAGTTACCTGTCCCGACTGACCATCAACTAATGAATGAACACTCTTGCTAACCTCAAGCTCGCTAACTGAACCCAACTGAACAACTCATTTGAACCTGACTAAAGTTTGCACATCCAAGTTAGAAAAAGTGCATATGAATACCTTGTGTTGACAGAGACTTCCAAACTGTAGAATGAAGCAACCTCGCTGAACCATGCCAAGTCTGAATCAACTGAAAGCGAATGAACCAGGGCAACCTGCCCAACAGACCCAAACCAAAACCAAGATCCTGCAAGTAGTATGGTAAGTATACCGCGATTTCCATAGTCATTAGCTAAGCTCCATACTGTAAGAACACCGCTGCAACTCTGAATACTCGAACATCATTCTGATTTGAAGTCGTCTTACCAATCTCACCTTGGGAAAAAAGTCCACCATGCCATGAATATCAAGTCAAAATACCCCGAAGGCAAGGAAAAGGTGCCTGGGATTTAAAGGTTCCATCTAGCCATGGAAATTTGCATATAACTTCAACTCATCCCTTTGGCTTGAATCAACCGCTCTACTGGATCCGCACACAACCAACCATTTTGAAGCATATATCATACCAAACTTCTAGTCCACACTGGCCAAGTCCCACCAACACTGGAACCCCACATAATCAACAAACCCAGAAGAGTCAACTAAATAAGCTTTCAAATCCTCGCCAAACGAATGGTGACCACCAGTCTCTAAGTACCATTAGAACTCAAGAATAGGCTCGATAGTCTCAACCTGTACAACTTGACCACGTACAATACATCACCGCTGGTTTTGGAACTTATGCCACTGCATCTGTCCAACCAAGATGGAAGAAACTTTGTACCATGAAGAGCACCACTCAGATAAGGAATATCCAGCCTAAAATAGAGGTTAGCCAAGGACTAGGTGTCTAAGGCCAACAATCGCTTCCAAAACTGAAGTAAAAAAGCTAATTTACCCACACCCACTGCCTCCCGGTACTAGGATGCTGCAACCAAATAGAAACTACCACGAACCGTCCGATGTAACCTGCCAAGCAATGATTCTGAAGCTAAATTCCAATTTACCAATCAACACTTTTGTCGAACCCACGAGTAGACTCATATGCTGCCAATGAACCCATAGGAATCGAAGTCAACTAGGCTTGAATATGCAAGTTGCTAAAACTGTAGCTGCTATTGAAAACTCAAACCAATCGATGGAAAAACCACTGCAATCTATAAACGGCTGAATCAAATCACCAACACACAAACCAAAGCAAACCTCCATCGTTACCTCAGTCAACTAGTAAAACACACAAGCACGAATAAGGAGTCACCTTTCTCCTTTTTCAACTAAGAAAAACCCTTCCTTAGCACATACTAAACCTTACAAATTCTTTCTTAAATAAGAACTTGGATCCATTCCCTTGGCTCCTGATCTTACTTTTGTCAGAGCTTAAAAAAAAGCAGGAGAAGAATGGCCCGGATGCCCAACTCACACAAAATGCTACGAATATAACTCGACCATGAGGCTACGGTTAATATTTAGTTAAAAATGCTAAAGCCAAAGCTCAATCACAATGTCATAATCAAAAGCTCAACCAGAGAACTATGATCGAAAATCCCTCCAGCTAGAATAGGGGAAAACAATACGACAACCCAACCAGACAAGAACTGAAGGAGACTATGGGGACAATCTACACACCTGCCAACCTCCTAAACCAACCAACAAAGAGGGTCGACTCTAATCACCTGAGAAAGAAAAGTCAAACCATGCTCGCTAGCATAACCAACACCTCTCAACTTAAGACAAAGCTCCAACTCCGGCAAAACCACCGGTATCATATCAAACCAATGTAAGCACCTCTAGCAAAAGCTAAGAAATAGCCTAGGCAACAACCATCTAGGAATGCTCAAAAAGAAAGAATTAACACAAGCCTAGAGCCACAGCAAAACAGGAAACAAACCCAACAAGAAATAGACTAACAAGAACTACCCACGATCTACAACTCCGGGTAAACAACTATCAAGGATAACTCACCCCCATCCACTACTGAAGAATAAACTACCAATAAAACATCGCATAGATACTACAACTCAAGTAGTCAAATAACTAAACAAGTAGTAGGTAAGCATATAAGATAATAAATGACAGAA
Source organism: Jaltomata sinuosa (assembly GCA_003996215.1). Lineage (NCBI taxonomy): Eukaryota > Viridiplantae > Streptophyta > Magnoliopsida > Solanales > Solanaceae > Jaltomata > Jaltomata sinuosa. The sequence goes on along the minus strand of QJPP01001513.1, from coordinate 59,400 downwards.
GGGGTAGAATCGCTACGCGAGCAGGAATACCATAAGACAAATGTAGCAAAAGCCTAACCCTGAGCAATGATCTCGAGAACCTCGACCTCGGGCCCACCAAGCGAAGCATCAGACTGACGAGATCTAACAATAACCGGAGTAGTCAAAGCTGAAAGCTCTATCATCCCACGATGGGGACAATCACTAGCATAATGTCCCATCACCCCATAACTATAGCAACCCAAAGAAGCTCTACTCCGATGCACGGTGCCTGTCGACCCTGGATGGATTGAACCACCTGGCTGAAAGCCACCTCTACCCATCCGGGGACCACCCCTGCAACCCTACACACTACCTCTCGCTGCCTGGGGACCACCCCTACTACCCTGTACTCCACCTCTGGACGATGGAACTAAAGTCCTGTGAAATAACATCTGCTGACTGGAAGATGGCATCGTGGGACAATCCCTAACAAAATTCCCACGCCCACCACTGAATACATACGGGCGGTAATTTCTCACTAAACCTAACTGGCCACCTCGACCTATACAATCGTAAAGCAAACCTCGAGGATTCTGACTTGCACCACGTCTACTCTGCTCAGCATGCTCAAAATAACTACCCTTTGAAACCTGTGGAGTAACCAAAACTGGCCTAGTAGATAAGAAGCAATGGAACCTATCTCTGGTAGAGAATACCTTACTTCGAGTCTAAGAACCTCGAGAACTATCTTGGCGATGATGTTTCTTAGCATAACCTCCATAAGCCTCACGGCATAAACCCTTGATAGCCCAAACATAATCCACTACCTGATGGAAGATAGTCCCAACTATAACCAAGTGCTAGGTAGCCAAACGGAGCGGTGAAATCAAACCCCTAACAAAGCTCTGAACCATATCGAAATCCAAAGGCACCATCCTAGCAGTACACCTAACCATGTCATGAAATCTAGCCTCATACTCCAATACTGGCAGACCACCCTGCTGAAGAACTGGTAGCTCAACCCTAGCTGAAGCACTACCCGTAGAACCGGGTACTGAAACACCCACCGGAGGACTCAGAGTCCTAGCCACGGTGTCCTAAAGAACTGGAGTTGTTATAAATCCCATCGGAGGCTGGGCTAATCCCACACCCCCCTATCTGATGCGATGATTTCTCACACTGAATTCCTGGCACTGACAGAAGCACTAAAGCAACAGGCACAGAAGCCTCGACCCCAACCGCTGTCAAACTCATCTTAGGCATCTGAGAAGGTATGAAACAATTAAAGTTTTAGAAGTCAGTAGAGCCAGGAACGCATGATAAAGAGCCAAGAAGATGAAACTTTTCCTAAAAATGCCCTGTAGCCTCCCACAGATAGGATACGGACGTCATCGTACCAATCCGCGAGACTCTACTTAGACACTTGCTTCTGTACCACGACACCGGTGAACCTAGAGCTCTGATACCAAGCTGTCATGACCCGATTTCTCAGGTCATGATGGCACCTACAACCCCCAGTAGGTGAACCAATTCCCGTAGCCCGAAATGGTTAGTAATGGGCTACCACCTAACCAAAATGCATGATAAGCTGAAATAAAAGAAAGTAGAATACGATAAAGACAAGCGGAAGCAAAAACAAGAATATATATAAGAAAACTACACCAACCCCAAGACTTGGTATCGACAGTACAAAAGCTTCTAATAGAGTACAAGTGCTAGAAGTAACAAAACGACACATACAACTGTCTTCGAATATACAAAGATTAACAATACAATAGATGAGATGTAGACAAGCCCCGAATGTCAGGCGCTCACCCTAGTCTCGAATCTCCCAAAAGTTGCACAAGTCTCCAACGCGATCAACGGCGAAATCTCACACTAATATTTGAACCAAAAAGTGCTGAAGTGTAGTATGAGCACCAATTGCAAAGCAACGGGTACCTTGAAGGCATCATCGGTCGACTGAGCGCATATAAAATATAAAAGCCATAACTAGCAGAATACAAGAAGATAGTCACAGAAAGCAAGGAAGAAGCACAAGGAAACTAGCACATGAGTAATCAACCAAAAGTTACAAGTAAAACATCCTAGCACAGAAGATATACATACACAGAAACACAGGTGAAAAAAAGAAGAAGGACGCACCTGGGATCCTTGCAACCACAGTATATATAAAGAGAATTTAAAGAGATGGGAAGTATAGCGGTAACCTCAAACTAAAAAGCAAGAAAGAAAGCAACCCAACAAATCGAACTAGAAATCACATACTATCAGAAACAAGCCTAAGATATCAATACCAACGTAAATGAGCCGCAAACCACTCACAAGTCAAGCCTAAGATGGAATAACTAACCCAAGTGTATACAAACTGCTACTCAAACCAGGATAAACCATGAATCGAAACCCCACAATCACTTAGAAAGCTACGAAATTGGAATCTCAAAAAGATGGGACCCACTAGCCCCTCAATAATATCAGTCCCAAGGATGGTGCCTCAACAGGCTAAAAACTGCTAATCAACCAGAACCGAAAGCCATGACAAGCTCTAAATAAAGACAAGAGTAAATATAATCTACCTATAGTCCCAACGGCCACCCATACAATCGAGGAACACAATCAAGTGAAAACAAACCCTCCGGCCGCCCATACAACCAGAGCGTACACTGAACACACAGCAAACAAGAGTGGAATCTGGGTGAAATATGCATGATGATGATGATGAATCTAGTGTGATCACTGTGTCGTATGTTACCCCCTCCAGTGCCCCAAAGGTCCAATAGAGGCAGGATCTATGGAAGGATATTTCTTGAGTACCTCTCCTACACCATACACCCCTCCCTTTGGCGTGTGTATCGGCACATAGCAGGAAACCCAAGAGAAACATGGTCCATAGAGGTCTACTCATAGACCACATACCGACATGAAACTCAGTATATCTCAACAATCGGGATCTCATAATGCATGCTCAAATTTGATCCGAGTCTAAATCAGTAGTTAAATCTTAATAACCCTTATTATGGGTGCCCGAAGTGTATTCGGGTCTAAAACAGTAATCAAGTACCAAAATCCCTAAACATAGTGCCCGGATCGTATTCAGGTCTAAATCAAAATGAAACAAAGTCTAGCTCTATGACCCAGTCGAGCCTAGTATCAGAATAAAAACCATTAGTCAAATCATCATAATACCCTCTCTACTCCGAGAGATTTCATAGAAGCCAGTTTCAAAGTCCGTTCAAAAATCCATTTATCAAAAACGGGCCCTCGAGGCCCTGCAATGTTTAGAAAATCCTTTATAGTAGGCCCAAAGCCAAATTAGTAGTAAAACATGAAGGGAAAAACCTTTTTCATGTATGATATGCTCGCAAACAATAGAGTATCCCAAAATGGCTCACAAACATTCCTATCGGCCGTGCACAGGCCCCGCCCCAGAGCTACTCAGCAGATATAACCAACCCTCCACGAATGAGAAGAACTAAGTTGAGGTGGCTGGAAAATGGCCTTCGCAAATGCGATGAGCAAAAAGTCCTATGACAACAACCAACTGTTTAAGGGAAGATTTTCATACTTTGGGTACTCGGGAACGCATCCGGGGTCCCGCGAGCATAAACGATCAGAGCTATTTGACTAGAAATGGCTTTCTGGATCCAAGGGAATTATCAAAAATCCCATCAGAGTTCGATTTTATGAAAAGTGGGCCCCAGGCCCAAAATCGATCTTTAGCCAACTATTTCTAAAATGGAACCCAATGGCCAAAAACAAGTCCAGAAGCCTTGGGACCTGAACCAATGGTCCCTCTAGCCCAAAGTCGACATTACGGAACTAACGGTGCTGACGAAAGTTTCATCCGAGGTTATCTTCTCCGAATGTTGACCAAAGTCAACCAAATTAGCCCAACTAGACTAAAAACACAGAATGAGAGAGAATTCCAAGCTGAAAAGCTCCCGGACCCCGAAAAAAGGTTCCTCTAGACCAAAGTCCACACTCCGAAGCTAATAGAACTGTCAAAATTCAATTCCGAGCATGTTCACCAAGAATGTTGACTGAAGTCAACGATTTCTAAAGTTAAAAGCTCTAAACCATGAATGGAAAAAACGACCAAACAAACGGCCCATGCACCGAACTACCAATCCCAGCTAGCCATAAATAACTTAGAGTCGCTACAGGCAAGCTCTAACAGTACAAGAAAGGTGAACACGCATAAATGACCGGGAGGGTCATTACAGGTAAGCCTAATGTTTGAAGGATGTATATGCCGCTTGTAAGATGTCCCATTGCCCCAAAAATATATTATACAAATTGTATGAATAAACTAAATTGGGATACACAATAAGAGAAAGGGGAAATAAAAAATAACAGTCCCACGCAGGGGAACAATCCTAAACTAAACCGCCTTGGAGGTCCTCCATTCTGAAACTTCTTGACATTTCCGAATACCTTTTGGATAAAGATCTTCCTTTGACTTACAATAAAAAAAGCTATCTGTAAACTAATAAATCCCCAACCCCAATTCAGCATATATATTCTTCAAATTTATCAAATAGCTGGATGATTGTCTTTTATTGGTCGTGGGCCAATTAGATGCAAGGTGGTCTTCTAATGGACTTAATATTCCTTGAATATTAAGACATTTAGGTCAATGCTTATTCATGGGATTTGATTTTGCTCTACGCTAGATAGACTAAAGTGAGTTTATTTTGAAGAGACAGGGAACCCGGGCAGACAATCGCGTGCTAAAATAATAAGTGATCGTTAACTGACCGCAGGTAAACGACTTCACTTATCTGTTTTGAGAAAGTGTTTTTTTTAATGAAGGACGACTACGAAGACTCGCATAATTGCCCTTTTTTCCTAATGCAAACTAATGTTTTGCCAAGGGAGGCGGAATATGCCAATAAAATGCAACAATAATAATTTAAGTAAATAAATAATTGCAAAGAGTAACAATTATTACAAATAAAGATTAGCCAAACCAATAAATTCTTTTGGTTAGAACCCAGACGAATCCCTAGCGGAGTCGCCATTCTGTTACGTTCATTTTCAAAAATCTAAAAACTACTTCATAACTTTCGTGGCGAAAAAAATCAATTTATTTATTTTATTTTATTTTGAAAAAAATAATTAAAGAGAGTAAAAGAGAGTCGCCACTTAATTTTAGAAAAATTAAGAAACCATATTAAAATGTAATTTCAAAAGGAAAACCTTTTATTTGAAAACTAGAGAAAGGGTAAGGGTTCAATTTAAATTCGAAAGAAGGTATTAGGCATTTTTTAAAATCCACAAAGTGTGGTTATCGGTGGATTTAAAATATTTGGCTAATATTAAAAATTCTTTTCAGAAAAACGTAAAGTTATTTGAACAAAATCTTATTTGAAAAGAGGAATAGAATTCATTAGTCATTTAGTCATTCGTTGGAATGCCCAAATTTCTAAATAATTCTAACTTTACAATTTATCCGAGTCAAAATTGAATGGTTAATCCAAACTCATAGCCGTGGATTAAGAATAAGCTTTTGTTAAATAACTATGAAAGGATATAAGAAATTCTTAAGTCATTCTCATAAAGCTTAAACCTCATAATCTCTTAATAACTATGAAAGAATATGAACAATTCTTAAGTTATTCTCGAGGCTTAAGTTTGCCTAAATAAATTGAATTAAAGATATTAAATTACAAAGAAGAATGAACAATTTTAACATAAACTTCCTCCCCGAGGATTCATCTAGATTAAGTGAAGAAAGTGTTTTAAAAATATAATATAACAAGCATGAGATAGGAAAAGGAAAGTAAAGTAAATAATTTAAAGAATCTGGACTCTGGTCCAAATTTCTTTAGCTTCTGCTATTGCGGTTCAGTGGACTTTTAAGTCCAAAATTGTCGCCTCTTTGAGCTGATGCTTGCTGTTGGTTTTTTAGGCCTTTGGACTTGATATTAGCTTCCTTTTCAATAATCCAATGAAGGTTGACTTGAAGAAGAACGTATGCAAGGTTGGAGAGTCCAATTGGACTCATTTGTAGAGGTTCATGCATATAAAGGAATAAGAAAAAGGAATGAGAACATATTCATAATAAAATAACTGAACTCTTTATCAATTATCGTAACCACACTAGATGATATTTCCACATATTTTTATTCATATAATAATTCACAATGAGGTCAAATTGAGATTAATAATAAACTAATAAAGAAAGGATAGATAAGTCTGCACCTAAACTCAGCAAATGGACATGGGAGCACATTTATACTTACAAATTAAGTCAAGTTCAATTATCAATAATCCTTAATGACATAAAAAAAATCTGATTCACTCTCACAATATAAAGAATTCTAAAAATATTTAGAAGCTAAGGAATTCAAATTCATATCAGGTCATTAGGCCAAAGACAAATTTTTTTTTTTTGAGTTATGAATCCTCTGAACACGTTTCATCACTTCTTTATAATCAACAGATTAAGAGAGCAGGGACATCACAGTTCTTTAACACATTTAGAAAGATGGAAAAAAAATTAACAAGAAAAACACAACTAATCAAAGGTTGGTGATTAAGACAATTCGATAAGGAAGGGAAAAGACAGGGATGGAGATATTGCTGAATCTCTCGGCCCTTCTCCAACTCTATACTAAGTTATTTTTAGCGGATTATCATTAACGTTAACCTATAATTCCATAAACTGTAATGACCCGCTCGGTCATTTACGCATTTTTGCCTTTCTTGTACCGTTAGAGCATGCCTGTAGCGGCCCCAAGTCATTTATGGCTTGCTGGGATCGGTAGTTCAGTGCCTGGACCGTTTGCTTGGTCTTGTTGGCCATTCCTTGTTTTAGGGCTTTAGACTTTTGAATTCATTGACTTTGGTCAACATTCTGGGTGAACTTTCTCGGAATCATATTCTGACTGTTCTGTTAGCTCTGGAGCGTGAACTTTGGTCTAGAAGGACCTTTGGTCGGGATCCGGGAGCTTTTCAGCTTAGACTTCTCTCTCGTTATGTGTTGTCAAGCTAGTTAGGCTGGTTTGGTTGACTTTGGTCAACATTCAGAGAAGACAACCTCGGATGGAAATTCTGTCAGCGCTATTAGCACCGGAATGCCAAGTTTGGGTTAAGTAGGTGGTTGGTTCGGGTTCCAGATGAGCCAAGCTCATTTTGAGTGGTTGGTTGGCATTAAATAGTGTTAACTTGGGTCAATATTCTTCCAAAATGACCTTGTATGGAAGTTTTATTGATTCCATTGAGTCTAGAACGTCGTTTCCACTCAAATAGCATATTTGGTTTGTAAGTATAGAGTTCCGATTGTGCCCGAAATACCCCATAGAAGTTTTAGTTGTTGCTGGTTTTTCTGGTTATGGTGGCCTTCAGCGCGATCGCGCTCCTTTAGCGTGATAGCGCTGGCCTATGATTTCCCCTTCAGCGCGATCGCGCTCCTGTAGCATGATAGTGCTGGTCTAGGACTTTCCTTCAGTGCGATCGTGCTCCTTTAGCGCGATAACGCTGACCAACGACCAGCACCTATATAATTCTTTGGCCTTCATTTTTTCGACCATTTTTCTTCATTTCCCTCAACTCCTTGGCACCTAAATCACTCTCTAAATTGCTCTAAATCGATTCTAAACCTTGGGGAGTTGATTGTTCATGGATTTTCCGTTGCACTTCGTCTCTTGGTAAGCTTCTTCTTCACTTGGATTTCCTAAATACCTCCATTGTTTCCATTTCTCAAATCTTGAAAATCCTTTGTAGAGGCGCCCTCTTAAGCTTGCATGATTGTGGGTTTGGAATTTGCACCTCCCTAGCTTTCCTTCTCGTTGTGGTAAGTACCTTTTGGCTAAATTCCGACTTTGATTTCTTAAAAATTCTAACTTTAATTCTTGACTTGAGCGAGCTGTTTTGAGCCCTAATTGTTATCCGTTTTCACTCAATTTTTGGGCATGTGCTCCCGGGATGGTAAGGAACACAAGTGTGTTTTTCATTTTTGGTTTCGAGTTGTGGGGCCCACAGGCCCGTTTGTGACCCAGATTTCGACCCAACTAAAACATTAGCAATATGGGTATCGTTAGTCTTGTTTTGACATGTAGATTATTGTGTTGATAGTGGTTTCATAATTTGGAGCTTCCCTGAGCAGTTTGAGCCTGGACGACGCCATCCCCGCAGCTATTCATTAGACAACAGGTAGGTTATGGCTTCCCCTATCTAGACTCTGCGTATATAGGTAACTACATTAATTAACATCCTTGGGTGGGTTGTTATAGGTTGGTACCCCAGACCTTGTCTGCCTTGTTCGTCCGTTTAATTCATACATTATTTGTAGTATTCGCGTAGTATTGTATATTACCACTGTGGTCCTGTGCGGCCTTGTATTGACTCTGGAACATAGATGGTGGGATATTTGGAGAATGTCCGCGAGTCTCGGACATAGAGATTATCCTTTAAGGCTGGTTATCTTTGCAGAGTAGCTATTGGGCCTGTGTAGGGTTGATAGGAATTCTTATGAGCCGCTGGGCTAATTTTATATTTGTGTGCGAGCATATCATCCATGAAAAAGATTTTCCCTGCATGTTTTTCTATAGTTTTTGCTGCGAGCCACTACAGATGGTTTTCCTAAACTTGTATGGCCCGGGGGGCCCAATTTTGGTACGGTTGATGATAGAAAAGGGGATTTTTGATTATTTTGCACTGATTTTATTATTAGTACTAGTCTCTGCCGGAAAGAGAACAAGACTTGATTTTATTACTGATACTAGTCTCTGCCTAGCGGAGCACTAGACTTGATTTACTACAGGCACCCTTTGAGAGGGTTATGAGACTTTGATCACTAATTTATACCCGAGCACACCCGGGCACCCTTTGAGAGGTTCTTTTGAGATTACTACTACTGTTTTAGACCCAGTTTGATTCCGAGCATGTACTTTGAGGTTCTTATTCTGTGAGATTTCGTGGTTGTTACTGTATGTGGTCAGGACCTCCATAGGCCCTGTCATTCCAGGACCTGGCCAAAGGGCTGAGCGTGCCAGAGGACGGGTATACGGTGTAGAATGAGGTATAGCAGGCACTACCCACCATGGGTCCTACTATCGATGCACCGGGCGTGCCAGGGGAGGTGCATACAGAGTTACTATTATCGGTTCTATCATATCGTCATCATGCATATTTCACTCGAATTCCACCCTTGTTTGCTGTGTGTTCAGTGTACGCTCCGATTGTATGGGCCAGAGGGTTTATTTTCACTTGATTATAATCCTCGATTGTATGGGAGGCCGTTGGGACTGTAGGTAGATTGTATTTACTCCTGTCTTTATATAGTGCTTATCTTGGCATTCGGTTCTTGAAGGATTAGTGATGGTTGGCCTGTTGAGGCTCCGGTTGTGGGATTTTTCATTATTGAGAGGGCTAGGGAGTCCTATCTTATAGAGACACTTTTGTGTGGCCTTCTGAGCAGATTGTGAGATTCTGGATCCATTTCTTGTTGGGAGTTGAGTGGTATCTCTCGGTTATTTTGGGTTAGTTATTCCATCCTAGGGTTGTACTTGTGAGGTGATTTCCTAATTATGCTACCATGTGATTGGATTGGTATTATGATTTCCTTATACTTGTTGATTCCATTTTGAGTATGTTGGACTGCTTTCTGTCTTTTCCTTTTACTTGAGGTTATTGGTATACCACCATTTTCTCAACTCTCTCTCTCTCTCTCTCTTTACTTACTTATGTTGTTGTACAAGGACTCCAGGTGCGTTCTCATCTCCTTCACATGTGATTCTGTGTGACTATATTCTTTGTGCTAGCATGTTTTACTTGTAGCTTTTGGCTGTCTACTCTCTGTGTTAGCTCCGTGTATCTCCTTTATTGCTTCAGTGACTGCTTTCTTGCTATCTGTTACTTACTGCTTTTATATCTTATATGCGCTCAGTCAGCCGATGATGCCTACTGAGTACCTGTTGTTTTGGTGCTCATACTACACTTTTACACTTTTTGGTACAGATATTAGTTGAGCTTTCGCCGTTGATCGCATTGGAGACTCGTGTAGATTTTATGGATATTCGAGACTAGGGTGAGCGTCTGATGGTTGGGGCTTGACCACATCTCATCTTTTGTATCTGTTACTCCTTCTACTTTCGGAGATAAACTTGTATTGTATTTTGTCACTTCTATCACTTGTACTCTATTAGAAGCTTCTGTATTGTCGATACCAAGTCTTGAGGTTGGTGTAGCTTCCTTTATGTATATATTCGGGTGTTGCTTCCTCTTTGTCTACTTTTACATTCTGCTTCTGCTTATTTCTACTTATTGTGCATTCAAGTTAGGTAGTAGCCCATTACTAACCATTCCGGGCTACAGGAATTGGTTCTCCTACGGGGGGGGGGGTTGTAGGTTCCATCCTGACCTGCGAAATTGAGTCACGACAGCTTGGTATCAGAGCTCTAGGTTCAACGGTGTCATGGTACAGAGGTAAGTGTCTAAGTAGAGTCTCATGGATCGGTACAATGATGTTCGTATCCTATCTCTGGGAGGCTACATGGCATTGTTAGTAAAAGTTTCATCCTCTTGGCTCCTTATCGTGCGTTCCTGGCTTTATTGAGTTCTAAAACTTCAGTTGTTTATTCATTCTCAGATGCCTATGACGAGTTCGACAATGATTGGTGTCGAGCCTTCTGTGCCTGATGATTCGGTGCTTTCGTCAGCGCCAGGACTTCAGAGTTAGAGTTTACCGCCTCATCTAGGGGGTGTGGGGCCAGCCCAGCCTTCAATTGGATTTATAGCAACCTCGGTTCTTTAGGACACCATGGATAGGACTCTGAGTCCTCCAGTGAGTGTTTTAGCACTTAGTTCTGCGAGTGGTGCTTCAGTTAGGGTTGAACTTCTAGTTCTTCAGCAGGGTTATCTATCGATATTAGAGTACGAGATGAGATTTCATAACATGGTTAGGTGTACTGCTAGGGTTGTACCTTCGGAGATTGATAGGGTTCAAAGTTTTGTAGTTCACTGCTCCGTTTGGCGACCGAGCACTTGGTTATAGTTAGGACTACCCTTCTTAAGGTAGTGGATCATGCTTGGGCTATTGAGGGTTTGTGCTGTGAGGATTATGGAGGTAGTGCTAAGAAGCAACGTCGCCAGGATAGTTTCTGAGGTTCCTAGACTCGAGGTAGAGGATTCTCTCCTAGAGACCGACTCTATTGTTTCTTATCTACCGGGCTTGTTTCAGTTGCTCCATGGGTTCTGGAGGGTGTTGGTACAGGATATGTTGAGCAGAGTAGGAAGAGTGCAGGTCATAGTCCTCGAGATTTGCCTTCAGAGTATGTCGGCCATGGTAGCCGGTCAGATCCGGTAGGATCATCCCGTTAGACTCCACTTGGTAAGGTTTGTTATTTGTGTAGGGAGCATGGGCACTTGGTTAGGAATTGTCCCCCTATTTTTCCTCCCGTTCAGCAGGGTCAGCAGGTGTCATCTTCCAGGGCTTCAGTGCCACTGGCCAGAGGTGGAGTGCAGGGCAGTAGGGGTGGTCCCCAGATGGTTAGAGGTGGCTCTCATTTTGGTGATTCAGGTATTCATCCAGAGTCGACAGGCACCATGCATCGGAGTAGAGCTTCTTTGAGTTTCTATGGTTGTGGGGTGATGGGACATTATGCTAGAGACTATCCCCATTGAGGGATAATCGAGCCTTCAGCTTTGACTACTCAGTCTAGAGTTAGATCTCGTCAGCTTGATGCTCCTCTTGGTAGGCCCGAGGTAGAGGTTCCTGATATCATTGCTCCAGGTTAGGCTTTTGCTACCTTCGGCTTGTGATAGTGCTTCTCGCATTATGATTCTTTCCCTTCTACCATTTATTTTGTTATATGCCTATTTGGTTCTTGTTAAGTTGCTTGCCTACCCAAATTGTAGTATCTACGTGTTGTTTTATTAGTAGTTTATTCTTTAGTAGTGGATGGGGTGAGATGTCCTTGAGAGTGTTTTCTTGACATTGTAGCTTGTGGGTAGGCTTTATAGAGCACGCTTGCGGTTTGTTGTGGTTCTAGGCTTGCGTTGGGTCTTCCTTCCTACCGGTCCTAGATGGTTGTTGCCTAGGCCGTTATCTAGCGTGGCTAGAGATCTGTGTGTGTTGGTTCGGTGTGATACCTGTAGTTGTGCCGGAGTGGAGATTTTGCTTTAGTTTTGAGGTGTTAGTTATGCTAGCATGCATAGATCGGTTTGGTTTCTTGGGTGTTTAGAGTCGGCCCTCTTTGTTTAGTTAGTTTAGGAGGTTGGAAGGTATGTGGGTTGTCCCCATAGTATCTTCCAGTTCCTCGATCGTTGGGTTGTTGTGTTGTTTCCCCAGTTCCAGTTGGAACGAATCCTGATCGTAGTTCTCTGGAAGAGCTCTTACTGCTGGCATTGTGATTGGGTTTTCACTTTAGCATTTTCAGCTAAGTGTTGACTGTAGCCTTGTGGTTGAGACGAATTCTGAGTATACCGGGTGAGTCGGGCATCCGACCTATTTTCTCTTGCCTTGTTGAGTTTTTGACAATGTAAGTTTGGTAGCTAAGAGTGGCTCAAAGTTTTTATTTGAGAAAGAATTTGTAAGGTTCAGTATATGCTATGGAAGGGTTTTGTTTAGTTGAAAAAGGAGGGAGATGACTCCTTGTTCGAGCTTGTGTGTTTTAGTAGTTGACTGAGGTGACGATGAAGGGTTGCTTTGGGATTGTGTGTTGGTGATTTGGTTCTGCCGTCTACAAATTGCAGTGGTTTTTCCATCAATTGGTTTGAGTTTCAGTAGCAGCTGCAGTTTTAGAAACTTGCATACTCAAGCCTAGTTGACTTCGATTCCTATGGGTTCATTGGAAGCATATGAGTCTACTCGCGAATTCGACAAAACCGTTTGTTGGTAAATTGGGATTTAGTTTCAGATCATGGCTTGGCAGGTTACATCGGATGGTTCATGCCAGTTTCTATTTGGTTGCAACATCCTAGTGTCGGGAGGCAGTGGGTGCAGGCAACTTAGCTTCTTTTACTTCAGTTTTGGATGTGGCTATTGGACTTGGACACGTAGTCCTTGGCTAACCTTTGTATTGGGCGGGATATTCCTGATTTTAGCAGTGCTCTTCATGGTACAAAGTTTCTTCCATCTTAGTTGGACATATGCGGTGGTGTAAGTTCCAGAACCAGTGGTGGTGTACTGTACATGGTCAGGTTGTACAGGATGAGACTATAGAGTCTATTCTTGGGTTCTAACGACACTTTGAGGTTTATGGTCGTCTTTATTTGCCGAGAGTTTGGAAGTTTATTTAATTAATCCTTTAAGGGTGATCTTTTACGTGGGGTCCAGTATTAGTTAGACACGGCCAGTATGGGCTAGCAGTTTGGTATGATATATGCTTCGAAATAGTTAGTTGTGTGCAGATCTGGTGCAGCGGTTGGGTTTATTCTATAGTTTAGAAGTTTCTCCATCAACACAAGGTATTCATACATGCCTCTCCTAACCTTGGTATACGGATTTTAGTCGGATTCAGATGGGTTGATCAGTTGGGTTTAGTTAGCGAGTTTGGTGTTGGCCGAAGTGTCCTTCCGTTGCTTTATAGACAGTCGGGTCAGGTAACTCTAGTTTTTGAGGACCTGCTATGGGTTGTTATCTTGGATGGAAAAATTTAGTAGACTTTAACTTGACTTTGGTAGAACTTGAGTCTAAAGGGGGACTTCATTCGTGGTAGAGTATACACGAATGTTGTGTATTTCTGGTGTTTCAGTTGATGCTTCGATGGTGGTTCAGTGTTTGACTTGTATGAAGCTTCCTGTTTATGGTACAAAGGGATTTGGTTCAGCATAAAGAGTTTTGTGGAATAGACGGGTTCATGAGTTAGAGTTTGGGTTGTGGGCTTTTCTGGAAAACTTGGTTGTGGTTTCAAAGATTCGAGTTCTGTGTGTTGATCGCCTTGCTTCTATGGCTTTGGTGTTGTGTCAGTGCTTCCGATTGAGATTCTTGAAGTTCAGTTTAGGTCGGCAAATCCTTGGAGTTTTGGAGTTGAGTTTGGAATCTAGCTTGGCTAGTAATGGGTTTAGGCGTGGTTGCGTTTGTTGGTTCTGTTGGGTGCCGTCCAGCCGAGGAGGCTACCCAGGTTGTCCGAGAGAGTAGTGCCGGCTGTGTTTCCGCTATTCTTTTAATCTTTAGTCTATCCTTCTTTCCTGACTTTCAAGGACGAAAGTCTTTTTAGTAGTGGATGATGTAATGACCCAGCTGATCATTTATGCATTTTAGCCTTTCTTGTACCATTAGAGCGTGCCTGTAGCAGCCCCAAGTCATTTATGTCTTGCTGGGACCGGTAGTTTGGTGCTCGGGCCATTTTCTTGGTCTTGTTGGCCATTCCTTGTTTTAGGCTTTAGGCTTTTGAATTAGTTGACTTTGGTCAATATTCTGGGTGAACGTGCTCGGAATTGAATTCCGACAATTTTGTTAGCTCCGGAGTGTGGACTTTGGTCTAGAGGGACCTTTGGTCTGGATCCGGGAGCTTTTCAGCTTGGAATTCTCTCTCGTTCTCTGTTTTCAAGCCAGTTGGGCTGGTTTGGTTGACTTTGGTCAACATTCGGAGAAGACGGCTTGAGATGGAAATTCCGTCAGCGCCATTAATTCTGGAATGCCGAGTTTGGGTTAGGTAAGTGGTTGGTCCGGGTTTCGGATGAGCCGGGCTCATTTTGAGTAGTTGGTTGGCATTAGCTAGTGTTAGTTTGGGTCAACATTCTTCCGAAACGACCCCGTATGGAAGCTTCGTTGATTCTATTGAGTCTGGAATGTCGTTTCCACTCAAATAGCATATTTGGTTTGTGAGTATCGGGTTCAAATTATACCCGAAATGCCCCGTAGAAGTTTTAGTTGTTCCTGATTTTTCTGGTTCTGGTGGCCTTTAACGCGATCGCGCTCCTTTAGCGCGATAGCGCTAACCAGTGACCAGCAGCTATATAATTCTTTGGCCTTCATTTTTCCAGCCATTTTTCTTCATTTCCCTCAACTCCTTGGCACCTAAATCACTCTCTAAATTGCTCTAAATCGATTCTAAACCTTGGGGAGTTGATTGTTCGTGGATTTCCGTTGCCCTTCGTCTCTTGGTAAGCTTCTTCTTCACTTGGATTTCCTAAATACCTCCATTGTTTCCATTTCTCAAAGCTTGAAAATCCTTTGTAGAGGCTGCCCTCATGAGCTTGCATGATTGTGGGTTTGGAATTTGCACCTCCCTAGCTTGCCTTCTCGTTGTGGTAAGTACCTTTTGGCTAAATTCTGACTTTGATTTCTTAAAAATTCTATCTTTAATTCTTGACTTGAGCGGGATGTTTTGAGCCCCTATTGTTGTACGTTTTCATTCAATTTTTGGGCATACGCTCCCGGGATAGTAAGGAATACAAGTGTGTTTTTCATTTTTGGTTTTGAATTATGGGGCCCACAGGCCCGTTTGTGACCCAGATTTTGACCCAGCTGAAACATTAGCAATATGGGTATCGTTAGTCTTGTTTTGACATGTAGATTATTGTGTTGATAGTGGTTTCACAATTTGGAGCTTCCCTGAGCAGTTCGAGCCTAGACGACGCTGTCTCCGCAGCTATTCGTCGAACGACAGGTAGGTTATGGCTTCCCCTATCTAGACTCTGCGTATATAGGCTATAACTATATTAATTAACATCCATGGATGGGTTGTTATAGGTTGGTACCCCAGACCTTATCCCCCTTTGTTCATCCGTTTAATTCACACGTAGTTTGTAGTATTCGCGTAGTATTGTATATTAACCATGTGGTTCTGTGCGGCCTTTTATTGACTCTGGAACATAGATGTTGGGATATTTGGGGAATGTTCGCGAGTCCCGAACATAGAGATTATCCTTTTAGGCTAGTTATGTCTGCTGAGTAGCTGCTGGGCCTGTGTAGGGCTAATAAGAATTGTTGTGAGCCGCTGGCCTAGTTTTATATTTGTGAGCAAGCATATCATCCATGAAAAAGGTTTTTCCCTGCATGTTTTACTAAAGTTTTGGCTACGATCCACTATAGATGGTTTTCCTAAACTTGCATGGCCCTAGGGGGCCAATTTTGGTACGATTGATGATAGAAAAGGAGATTTTGCACTGATTTTATTACTGGTACTAGTCTCTGTCAGGAAGAGAACCAGACTTGATTTTATTACTGATACTAGTCTCTGCTGGGTGGAGCACTGGACTTGATTTACTACAGTTTTAGACCCGGTCACACCTCGGGCACCCTTTAAGAGGGTTACTGAGACTTTGATAACTGATTTAGACCCGAGCATACCCCGAGCACCCTTTGAGAGGGTCTTTTGAGATTACTACTACTGATTTAGACCCGGTTCGATTCCGGGCATGTACTTTGAGGTTCTGATTCTCTGAGATTTTGTGGTCGTTACTGTATGTGGTCAGGGACCTCCATGGGCCCTGCCGTTCCAGGAACTGGCCAAAGGGATGAGCATGCTGGAGGAGGGGTATACGGTGTAGGATGAGGTATAGTGGGCACGACCCACCATGGGTCCTCCTGCCGGTGCGCCAGGCGTTCCGGGGAGGTGCATAGATAGTTACTATTACTGGTTCCATCATATCATCATCATGCATATTTCACTCGGATTCCACCCTTGTTTGCTGTGTGTTCAGTGTACGCTCCAGTTGTATAGGCAGCCGGAGGGTTTTTCTTCACTTGATTGTGTTCCTTGGTTGTATGGGCAGCCGTTGGGACTGTAGGTAGATTATATTTACTCTTGTCTTTATATAGAGCTTGTCTTGGCATTCGGTTCTTGAAGGATTAGTGATGGTTGGCCTGTTGAGGCTCCGATTATGGGATTTTTTATTATTGAGAGGGCTAGGGAGTCCTATCTTATAGAGGCACTTTTGTGTGGCCTTCTGAGCAGATTGTGAGATTCTGGATCCATTTCTTGTCGGGAGTTGAGTGGTATCTCTCGATTATTGTGGGTTAGTTATTCCATCCTACGGTTGTACTTGTGAGATGATTTCCTGATTATGCTACCATGTGATTGGATTGGTATTATGATTTCCTTATACTTTTTGATTCCATTTTGAGTATGTTGGACTGCTTTCCATCTTTTTCTTTTACTTGAGGTTACCGGTATACCACCATTTTCTCAACTCTCTCTCTCTCTCTCTCTTTACTTACTTATGTTGTTGTGCAAGGACTCCAGGTGCGTTCTCCTCTCCTTCACCTGTGATTCTGTGTGACTATATTCTCTGTGCTAGCATGTTTTACTTGTAGCTTTTGGCTGTCTACTCTCTGTCTACCATGTATCTCTTTTATTGCTTCAGTGACTGCTTTCTTGCTATCTGTTACTTACTGCATTTATATCTTATATGCGCTCAGTCGTCCGATGATGCCTACTGAGTACCCATTGTTTTGGTGCTCATACTACACTTCTGCACTTTTTGGTGCAGATATTAGTTGAGCTTTCACCGTTGATCGCGTTGGAGACTCGTGCAGATTTTATTGATATTCAAGACTAGGGTGAGAGCTTGATGGTCGGGGCTTGACCACACCTCATCTTTTGTATCTGTTACTCCTTGTACATTCGGAGATAAACTTGTATTGTATTTTGTCACTTCTAGCACTTGTACTCTATTAGAAGCTTCTGTACTGTCGATACCATGTCTTTGGGTTGGTGTAGCTTCCTTTATGTATATATTCGGGTGGTGCTTCCGCTTTGTCTACTTTTAGATTCTGCTTCCGCGTATTTCTGCTTATTGGGCGTTCTGGTTAGGTAGTAGCCCATTACTAACCATTCTGGGCTACAGGAATTAGTTTGCCTACTGGGGGGGTGGTTATAGGTGCCATCATCACCTACGAAATTGGGTCGTGACATAAACATCTCCAAAATGACATGTTTGAGCAAGCACCTAAAGTTGAATAATTAAGGATGAAGAAGAAAGAATGAGTCCTCAAGCACACCCTTAATTTGCTATCCAACACAACAAAGTTGGAAATCATTTTTTGTAAAAAATAAATAAATAAAACTATTCAAATATTAACAGAGTATACAGACCATTGGTTCAAGACTTCAATTCTCATGAAAATGCAAGATCAAATAAAATTCGGCACCTCTAATCACAACTCAAACTAAGATGCAAAATAGGTCAACTTAAATGGAAGCTAAAACTGAGTGGATTTTCCGGAAAAAATCATAAAGAAGGTTACTTACTTTAAACTTGAAACATACCATGGTGGGAGTGAAGAAATCAAAACACCAATTTAAACAAATAGGAAGAAACCTTCAGCAAGCTAATGCTCAAAACAAAAACTTCAAAAGAAAGTTCCAAGTTTTATAAGCAACTTTAAGAAGATCATATCAGTTTGTTGAATCTCAGAGACATATCATTAAAAGATAAAATTAGCCGAATGACATGGAGTGAACGAATCTCCAATCTATCACAGCTTATGAATTAGAGAAGGACATTCTCAGGGCCTTATCATATATTCAAAATGTTTTCAACTTATGACGAACAAATTATAGATTCAAACAAAATGTATTAAATTCTAACATAATCAACACGTTTAAGAGAAAAGATTGCCAGTATTAAGGTCAAATAAAAAAATGTCTTTTCAAGGAAGAATCAAATGTTAAAAGAGTTTCAAATTGTTTCAGCCGATTTATCCATTCTAATAGGTTATCGCACCTTTTTTAACAATGATTGAATTGAAATATCACCAAAACATAGCACTTTATTAACTACATTGCACAAAAATTAAAAGAAAGGCTGAAGGTAAACACATAAAGCAAAATATAAACACACAAAGCTGAAAAAATAGAGAAAGGGAAACTGATTTACCTTTCATCGAGCATCAAACTTGGACGACGAGCTCTCGAAGATAATTCCACCAACTTAACTCCGACTTGAATTCACCGGAATAGAGTTTTTCTCACTGAAAAAACCTTTGGCCTCCTTTGAGCTAGAGAATGACTCTCCAGAGAAGCTCAAGAATACCAAAAGCCAGCCGGAAAAGTTGCGAATTCTTAGCCAAAAATCAAGCTGTTAAAAGTCTTACAGATTTTTAGCCCTAGAAACGCTTGCCTCAACAAAGGAATAGAAAGGCTTTATATAGGGGAAAACTTGAGGAGATTTTTTGGAATCAGCCGATGTGGGAGAATTGATTTCTAGGGATTTTTTGGGGAAATCACTAGGAAAAATTGAATTTTGAATTGGAGATAAGGTTGTGGTGAGATGGATGAGTACGACCTCGTACTAATTCGAGGATTTTGAGTGTAAAAAAATGGAAATTAAAAGGATAATTCTTGGGGAAATCTTCCGGAAATCTTCTGGGTTGTACTAGTACTATGCTAAGAACGCGTATCTCGTACGAATTTCAAGAGAAATACGGCAGTGTCTTTTAGAGGGATGCTAGGGTTCGTCTAGTGTCATTTTGGTTGGAGAATAAGAAGTAAAGGGTCGTTTGTTTGTTCTGAGTGAGTGAGGGAGATAAGGGAGTATAAGGGGTGCATTGGTTGGGCTGGACCGGGTTTTAGGAGTAATTTTGGGCTAAAAAATGGTCAAATTTCTTGGGCTAAGAACAATGGATAGGAAACTGATTTATGCATTTATAATATGGCAAAAATGCTTTACAATTGTAGCCAATTTGAACGAAAGACGTGACCAAATCAACTTAAATTATTGATTTGGACGAAATTGGAATAAGATAAATTAATTATCTAATTAAATAATCAAGCTTCTTAACATAACAAAGTAAAATAATTACTTTACAAAATAGACCTATTATATTAATTATACTATAGCTTAATCGATTTTGATAAAATCAAACACTAACTCAATTAAACACTTGTTTTATATAAAAGATGATTTTCCAAATAAATATTAGAAATATGTATAACATATATGTTATGAAATATATAAAAAATATATTTCTTTTATTTAAAAAAATGACAGAATTGCTTTAAAAATATTTTAAATTTTGTAAATAATTATTTCAAGTTGTTAAAATTGGAGAAGCTTGAGTAATTTACTAAATTATGGAGGGCCAAAATTGGGTGTCAACACGAACGGCCCCCAAAATTGATTACACATGCTCTCATAATGTCCTCCAACACCTGAACCGTCCTCTCCGACTGACCATCTGTCTAAGGGTGAAACGTTGTGATGAAAGTGAGTTGGGTGTCCAACTCTTCATGCAACTTACCCCAGAACTTAGAAGTAAACTGCATACCCCTGTCTAAAATGATGAAGAGTGGCACCCCGTGCAATCTCACCATTCCCTTCACATAAATCTTGGCCAACTACTGGGAGTCGTAATCCAACCTGACTGAAATAATATGAGCTGACTTTGTCAGTTTGTCTACGATGATCCAAATGGAGTCATACTTTCCCAACGTCTTAAGAAGACCCACCACAAAATCCATGGCTATCCTTTTCCACATCCACTCAGGAATGGGCATCTTCTGAAGCAATCCTGCAGGCCTTTGATGCGCATACATCACCTGTTGACAATTTTGACACTTGGACATATATTCAGCTATGTCCCTTTTTATCCCAGGCCACCAATAAAGTTGTCTTAAGTCCCGGTACATCTTGGTTACGCCCGAATTAATCAAGTACCGTCAACCATAAGCTTCTAACAACACATTCCCAATCAAGTTATCAACCCAAGGAACACAACTCCGTCATCTAAAGCATAACAATCCTCTATCGTCTAACGTGGCATCTCGACCTTCTCTGAAACCACCTTGTTCTAAAGTTTGTTCAACTGCACATCCTGAAACTGTTTGGATTTAATTTCCTCCAGAAATATTGGTTTCACCTCAATGATGTCCACCACCCCACTCTATTCTAAAATGCCCAACTGCATGAACTTGGATTCCAAAGCCCGAATCTCCCTAGCCAAGGGTCGCTTAGATACCCCCAAACAAGCTAAACAACCTATGCTAACCGCTTTTTGGCTCAATGTGTCTGCCACCATATTAGCCTTACTCGGATGATATTGGATGGTCACATCATAATCCTTTAATAGTTCCATCCACCTCATCTATCTTAGATTCAAATCATTCTATGTAAACACATATTGCAGGCTGCGATCGTCGGTGAACACCTCACACTTCACACTATAAAGGTAGTGTCTTCAGATCATGAGTGCGAAGACCACCACTGCCAACTCCAAATCATGAGTTTGGTAGTTCTTCTCATGGGAAATCAATTGCCTCGAAGCTTATGCTATAACATTCCTGTCCTGCATCAATACAACACCCAAACACAAATATGAAGCATCACAAAACACATTGAAATCCTTACCTTCAACCGGCAATAAGAGGATGGCAGCTGTAGTAAAAAATGTCTTGACCTTTTGGAAGCTCTCCTCACACTTGTCAGACCAAACAAAAATTACCTCCTTCTCAGTCAACATTGTCAAGTGAGTAGCAATGGAAGCAAAGTCCTTGACAAACCTGCGATTATAGCCTGCAAGCCCTATAACACTCTTATTCTCAGTCACAGAGATAGGTTATACTCAATGATACGCCTAAATTACACCTCCAAAAGGAAGTATAAATAGGTCATTGGTAAAATATATAACCTAACAAAGGTTAGGGTCGATCCCATAGGGAATATGGTAAGATCTAGGTCTACTATGTGTATTCGCGCTCTTAGCCATCTTATTTCCCTAAAAGAGGGGTGTTCAAATAAAAAGTAATGTTTGTAAATTAACAAGTAACAGTAAGTATAAATATTGTTGTGATTCAGAGAGAACATAGACTAGGACTGTGTTTCCCATGAGTTCATAATGCAATAGGCATTGTACTAGCAATCTATTCTGGTGCTTTGCATGCAAGATCAGTAAGTTAGGTTCACCTAAATGGTTGGTCACCTAGATAGATGAATTTCACCATGCAACTTGGTCTGTCTATGGGTGTATGCTTTACTAACCCTTACCTTCGACCCTAGATTAGCTATTCCCAAACAAGGTCAAGCGATTAGATGAGGGTTGATAGCCTCAAATCTCCGTTGTAACCAACCCTTTTCCCATTCATTACCTCATTGGTCTGACAAGTAAGAATAATATGAGTTCTAACGTTGTCCACTATTGAAAAACAATCAAAGCAAAGGAAAGAACAATACATGCATAAACACTATCTTAGAATTGCTAAGTACTTTGCCTACTTTGTTAATCCGTCATGGTTCCCACAAACCTAGTTGTGGATTTAGCTACTCATATTCACAAGTAAACAATCAGAAGTTGCTGAAGAATTCATGATCATATACTTATAAGAAGAAGTAATGAAATCCAGAAACTTGAATAATTGAAGAAAATCAAGAATCAAGAACCAATGGATGTGTTAATCTCTCAAAATAAATAACAATTCAATACCAAGTGTTTACAAATTAGAGCATAAAATGTACAAGAAAACCTAGGAAAGGTATTTATAGACATCCTAAATCATATCCTAAACAAACTAGGAGAACTGGGTTTGGAAACTTCCACGTACACAATTTATGGTCCATGGACTCTTCTACGAGTCGTGAAAGGCCCTCATGAAAATCAGGTTCCATGTCATCTTGCAGGTTCAATTCCAAGATTCATTCCATGGTTCGTGGATTGATTCAGGGCTCATGGATCTCAAGCCTTTTTCTCATCCTCTAATAAGGTTACACGAATAGGAATTATCACTCGTAAATAGTTCAACGGTTCATGGAAACCTCTTGTAGATTTTAGGCTTCAGGCACCTCTGCAGAAGTCTTTCCATGACTGACTTCCATAAATCGTGGATGCATCATGACTCGTGAAGTTAAGTCGTGGAAGTCAGTTTCAGCCAATTTTGCATTCTTTTTTTGGACTTAGCTTCCGAATCTTATTTTCCTGCACAATACTTAAAAACACATCAAATCTACTAAAAATTGCTAAAGAACATACTCCAATTCCAAGTTTTAAGCATTGAAAGTGCCACAAAACCCCAACACATCAACACCCTCAACTTAAAACCGTTGTTTGTCCTCAAGCGACAAAAAACTATTCTAGAATGACACATAAGTAAAAGAAAACTAGGAACTACAACAGTCACATAGTCCAAACAACTCAGCACACAACAAATACCCTCTCTTTCTCAGTAAAAAATAAGTGCACAAGTACCATTTATCAAGATAACACAAGAGGATCTATGGATGACATCACGCTATCAATAGACAAGCTAAGATGACACTTACCTAACAGTCAGCAATCAATGTTACTCTAGTGCCTAGATTGGTGGCATTACTTAGAGAATGCCTATACTAGAGTGAAAATAGGAGCGTATCACTATGGACTTCATGGTTGGGTTTCCTCAGACCTTGGGGGAGTTTTACTCTATTTGGGTGATTGAGGATAGATTGACCAAACCATCCCATTTCATTCCAGTAAAGGTGACCTACAGTGCGGAGAAGTTAGCGAAGATCTATATTTGAGAGATAGTTTAGTTGCATGGTATGCCTATTTCTATTATTTCATATAGGGTTACTTAGTTCATATCCCACTTTTGGAGTTCGATGCAGCGCATGTTCGGTACTAAGTTAGAGATGAGCACAACCCTTCACCCCTAATAGATGGTCAGTTGGATTAGACTATTCAGGTTTTTGAGGATATGCTTTGGGCTTGTGTGATCAATTTTGGTAGTCATTGGGTTTAGTTCTTGCCTTTGGTGGATTTTGCCTAAAATAACAGCTATCATTCCAGCATTTAGATGGCACCATTTGAGGCTTTATATGGGAGAAAGTGTCATTTTCCTGTGGATTGGTTTGATTCCTTCTAGGTGAGGCCTTGGGGTACATATTTATTGTGGGATTATATGGATAAGGTATAGTTGATACAGGGTAGGCTATTGGCAGCCCAGAGTAGGCAAAAGAGTTATGTTGATAGAAAGCTTCGCGACCATGAGTTTCTGGTTGGCGAGCAAGTTTTGTTGAAAGTATACCCCATGAAGGGTGTGATGAGGATTGGGAAAATGGGTAAGCTTAGTCCGAGGTTTATTGGCCCTTTTGAAATTCTTCGGAGTATTGGGGAAGTAGCTTATGAGTTAGCCTTGCCTTCGAGTATTTCAGTTGTTCACCCTATTTTCCATGTTTCAATGTTGATGAAGTACTATTTTGATGGTTCTCACGTGATTAATTGGGATTCAGTGTATTTGGAGCAGAATATGACTTTTGAGGAAGAGCCTATAGCTATTTTGGATAGGCAGACTAGGAAGTTAAGATCCAAGGAGATAACATCAGTGAAGGTTCGGTGGAAGCATCATCCAGTCGAGAAGGCCACTTGGGAGATAGAGTCGGACATGCAGAGCAGATATCCCTAGCTTTTTAGCAGTTCAGGTACCTTTCTTGCCTTTTTGTTTGAGGTTGAACGTGTGTTTTAGTAGTGGATAATGTAACAACTCATATAGTGATTTTTGGTTTTACTTGCATTATGACTATTTTGCCCTTTCTCATAGTTGTATTTTGGTTTTTGTAGTCTTCGGGGGTGGGTGGCATGGTCCCCGAGGTATTTGGTTGATCTTTAAGGGAGTTATTCATTTTAGATGGTTTTGAGGTGGATAAAGTTGACTTTGGTCAATATTTTGAGTTCAGAGTGACTGATGAGAATTTGGTCAGTTCTGTTTTCTCTAGAGAATGTCATTTTAGGGTACTAGCATTGTTGATTCGGGTCTCGAGGTTTTCATTTGCATTTTGAGTCAATGGGTTGGAAAGTTTGAAAATTTGGCCTGGAGTTAACTTCGGTCAACATTCTTTGAAAACAATCTCCGTTGGTAAATCTGATGCTTCTGTTGAATCCAGAATATCGATTTTATTCTAGTAGCACTGTTGGTTCGTGTTTTAGAGGTTTTGAATGTGTTTCGAGGGTCCTTTCTGGAAAATTTCCTTATTTTCCAACTGCTAGTATGTTGCTTCTGGTATCAAGTACATTCCTCCTTTGTGTATGTGGCCAGTCGTCGTGCACGCGATGAAGGAAAAACCTTGGGCATCACATATGCGATGGGAGGTCCGCGAATGCACTGAAAGAGTTGGTCGAATTGAGTCGGGTCCTCCTGTTGGTCTTCGTGCATGCGACTGGACCACCGCATATGCAATGGGTCCGGGTCAGTTAGCTCCACGTACATGATGATGGTCTCGCATCTGCGGAGAAGGGCGACTGGTAGTGTTTTTAAAACATTTTTCTTTCGGCCATTAAAGCCATACCTCATTTTTGGAACTTCAGAACATGACTTTTGGGCGATTTTAAAGTTGGAATTCAAGATTTCTTCATTTTGGTACGTTCTTAATCTATTTTTACACATTTTATGATGTTTAATTCATGATTTTAACTTCAAATCCTTGTTTTTCAACTTGATAATGTGAGGTTTTCCCGGTAAAGTTAAAGTTTGTCAAATTGATAATTTCAAGCTCGATTTTAATTCTATTTTTGATTAAATTTTATATTTGAACTCCTTATACTTTGGTTAAACTGAATTTCCAATAAATTTCTAGTTTTGCCCTTTCAGGATTGGGGTTGACTTTTGGGTTGACTTTTTAGACCTGGTCTAGAACCTTAGCTTTATGCGTATTCTTGTATTCGTGTTTATGCGTAGAATTTATTTTTGATTTTGTAGTTGCATTTTCAGGTGATTCGTATAGGAAAGGATCAAGTGTGATCATGTATAGTCTTGTTGTTCGGCTTTGAGGTAGGTTACGACTTAACTTCTTTAAGACTTTGCTAGGGTGGGGACTTATCGTGTAAAGTATGCTAAGGGAGGGTTGACTTAGTGATTATAATAGCAATTGAAGTTGTTTTATGTTATGGTGATACTCGTGTGAGGGCTTGTGCTGATCCTGGTAGTAAATGAGATGGGTTATCATAGTGATTCTGAGATTGTTATTGTAACTTTGTAATTGTTTTATTGTGGTATCATGTGCATACATATTCTTTCATTCATATCATGGATTATTGATTGTACTATTGGAAATGTTGATTTTGAAAGAAGATGGACAAATATTTTTGTATAAACCCAATTAGATGTGATATTCTGGACGGAGATTCACTATTATAAATCCCGATCCGATGCGATATTTTGGACGGAGTGTTGATATCGAATGCGTCCGAGGTAGAATTTCAGGTGGAGTATATTGACCTCGCGAGTCCCGCATGGGTCTTTCCTTCCAGCATAGACTGAGAAAGGGGTGTATATCGGTAGGCATAGCCATTGAATCTCATATCATATCATTATATTGCCTTATCATTTGGATTGCTATTTCGATTAAGATTCTTTGTGTTGTTATTGATTTTGAATTGCTGAGACTTTTTTGCGTGTAGAGTTATTTTAGTATTCTTTATTCAATATAGTAACTGCTTAAGCTCGTCCGCTATGATGCCTACTTAGTACAAGTGGTTCTTACTCACCCCTACTTTTTTGCATCCTTTTGATGCAGATCCTAGCTCGAGTGTTCAGTGCAGTTCTTGATTCGTACGGGCATTGATGATCTGAAGTTGTGGTGAGTTCCCTAACTCAGAGATTTCCCAGATTCGTCTATCATTTATTTATGTCTTTTCTCATGTAATGACCCTTCCGGTTATTTCCACGTATACACTTTCCTTGAACCGTTAGAGCTTGTTTGTAGCGGCCCCAAGTCACTTAAGGCTCGTCAGGACGAGTATTTTGGTGTCTGGTCCATTTGTTTGGTCGCATTATAAGTTTTGAAGTCAAGCAAGTCGGCAAAAGTTATCGTAAGTTCTTTAATAAATTTTCTGAACTTTGGGTAAAATGTTTCAGGGATTTTCTCTCAATATATAAAGAGTTAGAAGTCCCCCGAAATACCAAATCGAAGGTCTACGAGTCTAGTTTCCAACGCACAAAACCTCACATCCAAATGATCTCGGGGTAAACAGTTATGACTGTTTTACCGCGGACTGTCTGGCAGAAAATGGGTTACGAACCGGGTCGGGTCAAACTCGATTTAAGCCTCAACTTCACGTTTTAAAATGCCATTTCAGTTCTGAAACAGTGAGAAAACATAGGGGAGGGTTCCGAGAGAGTTCTTCAGTATCGAAATCGTGCGTATTTGAAAATATTTTATTTGAAAGTTATATTATTATTACCTTTTAAAAATATTTTAAAGGTTTATGAACCATATTTTTGTTACGATATAATGGTATATGTTTTTATTTTATAAGGGTTTTGTACTTTGTAATATTATAATGGAGATAGTGAATTTAGTTATGTTAAAATTTATTATTATAAAATAGTAGGTTTTATTCGAAATGATTTTTTATTAATTATGGTGTATTCAAAAAGCTATATTTATTTTACCATGAACCTATGCAATACCCGAATATATATAATGGGATTAAAAAAAAAATAAGGTGTTAAAACACCTCCACTTCCACGTGGAAGTGGAGGGTTAGTACATCACTTTATATACGTGATTAGGTGGCATCCTAGAAAGGGGCTTGATAAATGTCTTTGTCATTCATCAATTATAAGGTTGCCTAACTTTCTCATTTTTAGAGAGATGCACATATGCTTCCAGCAGATGGTATATATTGGGCTAGAGCGGTTCCTTGCTTACTTTCATGAGTTGTTGTGAAAAACTTTCCAATCAATTTTCATGTTGCTGCTTGTATTAATCATGCTTTGAGGGAACCTTGCGTGAAGAAATATATTGACGTTATATTTTATCGATTATCTACGTCAAGTTATTCAAGCCTAATTTCGAGTTCGATTTCATTTCGGAGTTTCTCGAAGGGGTTCGAGCGTGGACACCGTCGTTCTAGCAGCTTGTCATCGGACGACAGGTAGGTTACGATTTATTTTCCCTAGACTCCACATATATAGGATAAAATTGTATTAATGGGCGCCCTTGGGTTGGTTTATTAGGTTGGTACCACAGACCTCGACCGCTTTATTCATGTCCGCCTACTTTTGTTCCTCCGTTGCTTGTAGTGTTTGCCGATATATTTTATTTACCCTTGTGGTCCTGTGAGGCCTTGTCGACTCTGGAACATATAAGGTGGGATTTTAGGAATGTCCGCGAGTCCCGGGCATAGAATTATCCTTCTAGGCTGGTTATGCTTGCTGAGTAGCTGTGGGCCTGTGCAGGGTCGATAGGTTGATTGTGAGCTTCTGGGCAGCTATTGTGTTTGATCATACCATTTCCATGCATATAAAGAGGTTTTATCCATGTTTTACTATGGTTTTGGCTTCGGGCCTACTGGCACTATTTTCTAAACCTTGCATGGCCCGGGGGGCCAGTTTTTGATGGAAATAATTTGGAAATGGTTTGATTTAACTTGTGAATATTCCTGGATAAAAGGAAGTAAAATTATGTTTTAAATCACCAGTTTTACGATTAACGCTAGACTCGGCAGGACCGGGGTGCTAGTTGACTTTTCTTGCTACTTGAGATGATTTTAGCCTCGGTCGGACCGAGCACCTGAGATGACTTTCTACTATTTAGACCCGGTTATGCCCGGGCACCCTTGGAGGGATTTTTGAGACTTTTTCCTACTACTTTAGTCCTGGACAGGGTCTGGGCATGCATATTCGAGACGAGGTCTCTATCTTGATACCGGACTTGCTTCCGGACGACATGTTTTGATACTGAGTTTTAGTATGGGGTCTGGGACCTCCATGGAACTTGCCATCCAGGCCAGGGGCTACGGGCTGCGTGTGCCAGAGGAAGGGTATATGGTGGAGTAGAGGTATACGGGCAGTGTCCTTCCATGGAACCTAACTGCTGGGCCGGATCGGCACCGGAGGAGGTACATACAGAGATACCATTTCACTTGAGACCTTCATGCATCATATCATTCATTGTTTGAGGCTCCACCGTTGTTTGTTGTTTGTTGATTGTACGCTCCGGTAGTATGGGATGCCGGAGGGTTTTTTTTCACTTGTTTGTGTTCCTCGGTTGTATGGGCGGCCGGGGGACTGTAGGTAGACTTTTGCTATTTACTTACAAAATTGTTCCCTGTTACGGTTAAGTATGAAATTGGTTACTGCTAGACTGTTAGTTTCTGGATTTGAGATTGATATGATTAGTTGAGTTTGATTCATGTCTCTGAGCATGCCTATCATTACTCTTTCTCTCTTCTTCTTACACTTGAGGTTACCGGTATACCGTCTATTTCGTAAACTTATTTTGTATACACTGTTATTGCAAGGACCCCAGGTGCGTTTTCTTACTTTCACCTGTGCCTATGGTGTGTATATTCTGCTTACTAGCCTCACATGTGGTTCTGTTGATTTCCCTCTGGGCTAGTTCCTGTGTACCTTTCGTTGATTTTTGTGACTGCTTGCTTCTATTCTGTCTGTTACTACGCTTTTATCTTATATGTGCCCAGTCGGCCTATGATACCTACTGGGTACCTTATGCTTCGCATTTGGTGCTCACCCCTACCCCTCTGCATCTTTGGGTGCAGATCCTAGCGTGGGCCATCGCCGTTAGATCGTTGTGATTCGTGCTTGGAGATCTGTTGGGGACTACTTCAGACTGAGGGTGAGCTCTTGGCGATCGGAGCTTAGCTTTAGTTTATCTTTTGCTTCATGTACTCTATTACCATTTAGAGACATCTGTATATATTGTTTTGGATCGTTTGCACTCTATGTATGTAGTTTTGGCTCTATACTATGATACCAGGTCTTGGGGTTTGGTTTAGTTTCCGCATATGTACATATTTATATCCCTTTTATCTGTTCTCTTCGTTCTGTTTCCCTTATTTGCTAGAGAGTAGCCCATTACTAACGGTTCTGGGCTACGGGGATTTGTTCACCTACCGGGGGTTGTAGGTGCCATCATGACTGAGAAATTGGGTCGTGATAACTTGGTATTAGAGCATTAGGTTCACCGGTGTCATCGGTATAGGAGCCAATGTCTAGTAGAGTCCTGCGGATCGGGGCGGAGACGTCCGTACTCAATCTTTGGGAGGCTACAGTGGCATTTTAGGAAATTTGACTCTTTCATTGTTTCTGTGTCGTGCGTAGAACCCTTGAAGT
Source organism: Jaltomata sinuosa (assembly GCA_003996215.1). Taxonomy (NCBI): domain Eukaryota; kingdom Viridiplantae; phylum Streptophyta; class Magnoliopsida; order Solanales; family Solanaceae; genus Jaltomata; species Jaltomata sinuosa. The sequence goes on along the minus strand of QJPP01001513.1, from coordinate 29,500 downwards.
TTCTGGAAATCTCATTTGTTCTACTTCATTCTTCCGCAGATGTTTCGTATGAGATCATCGGCATCACGCGGAGATAAGCCTCCCGCTTCAGCACCAGCTCCAGCGCCAGCTCCAGTGCCAGCTCCAGCGCCAGCTCCAACGCCAGCTCTAGTACCAGCTCCAGTGCCCACTTCTGTGCCAGCTTCAGCCGCAGCTCAGTCTCCAGTTATTCTGGGGTTACTATTACAGGTTTTGGGTATGATTGGAGAGCGGCCTTCCGAGGTGGCGCAGACACCCGCTCAGGGGGCAGCCCTGGGTGCACAGAGCTCAGGAGCGTAGCCTGCTACTATGGCTCCTCATGCGGAGGTCATTCCAGTTCCATCTGTTGCACAACCTCTTGCTCCTCGCCCAGTTATGACAGAGTTAGAGTAGAAGGTGTTGGGTAGGTTTTTGAGGTTAGCACCTCCGAGGTTTGCTGGTACTTCTGGACAGGATCCACATGACTTTATTACTACCTGTGAGGAGATGTTGAATCATTTGGGTTTGTTGGAGACTCACGGGGTTGGTTATACTACCTATAAGTTGGAGGGCCCAGCGAAGTTATGGTGGAGGTCCCAGGTTGCTTGTAGACCACCGTCGTCACCTCCTTTGACCTGGTCTGAGTTTTATGAGGCCTTTATGGCTAAGTTCCTACCTCAGAGTGATCGTGAGCGTCGCAGGGAGCAGTTTACTCACCTTATGCAGGGGTCTATGACTATCTCAGAGTATGAGACCCGTTTTCATCAGCTAGCACCGTTCGGAGCTATGATCATTCCTACCGAGGCAGATAGGATTCGCAGATTTGTATGGGGTTTGAGGCCAGAGATCAGGCAGCCAGCTGAGATATTGGTCGCTAGTGGTCGGTCATTTCAGGCTATCGTAGACTATGCCTGCACTGTGGAGGACTTACAGCGACATGATCAGGGGTCCAGAGATAAGAGGCCTCGGCATCAGGGTGTATACAGTGGTTCCAGATATGGTGGTAGAGGTCCTGGCCAGTGGAGCTGGAATTATCAGCCACAACAGCACGAGGGTCAGTCCAGCCGACCGGTTCAGGCTTCCCTTCAGACTCTCGGTAGTACCCAGTTCGAGCAGGGTCAGAGCATCCATCAGGGCTATGGCGGCCAGTCTTCGAGGGGTACAGTTTCTGGGGCATCAGGCCGTGGTGGTTATGCAGGATCTACTGGTTCATCTCGACCGAGTAGGCCGCCAGGGGCTTGTTTTACTTGTGGTGTGATCGGTCATTTTTCTAGAGATAGCCCTCAGCAGGGTACAGTTCAGTTGGCCGAGCCTTTACGAGTAGTTCAGCCCCCAGCCAGAGGGGGTGGTCGTCAGAGTAGAGGTGGTGCTCCGTGCGGCAGAGTAGGTGGTAGGGATGGCGGTCGGGCAGGTGGAGGTCGTCATCAGTTTTACACGGTCCCTAGGAGACCAGAGGCAGAGGCCTCAGATGCTGTGATTACAGGTACGATTTCTGTGTGCCATCAGTCTGCTATGGCTTTATTTGATCCTGGATCCACTTGTTCATATGTATCTGCCTACTTTGTGCCTTGTTTGGGGTTGGCTAGTGAGCCATTATCTGTTCCTGTTTCTGTTTCGACCACAGTAGGAGATTATTTAGTAGTGGATCGGATTGTGAGATCTTGTATGCTATCTATTGGTGATTCAGAGACTTGGGGTGATTTGATGATTCTTGATATTCTAGATTTTGATGTGATACTGGGCATGGACTGGTTATCCCCTCACCGTGTGATTTTGGATTGTTATGCCAAGACCATTACCATAGTTGTGCCCGGTGTATCCCCGGTTGTGTGGCAGGGTTCTGTTAGCCATGCACCATCTGGGATCATCTCTTGTCTTCGAGCTGGGAAGTTGATTTCCCGTGGGTTTTAAGCTTATCTAGCATATGTCCGAGATGTTAGTGCTGACCCTACTTCTCCTGAGTCTGTTCCTGTGGTTAGAGACTTCCTCGATGTGTTTCCTACCGATCTGCCAGGCCTTCCACCTGAGAGAGATATTGATTTCGCTATTGAACTAGAGCCGGGAACCAGGACCATTTCTATTTCTCCTTACCGTATGGCGCCTGCTGAGTTGAGGGAGCTTAAGGAGCAGCTCCAGGATCTGTTAGCTAAGGGGTTTATTAGACCTAGTGTGTCACCTTGGGGTTCTCCTGTTCTCTTCGTGAAGAAGAAGGATGGGTCGATGCGTATGTGTATTGATTATCGGCAGCTGAATAGGGTGACAGTGAAGAATAGATATCCGATGCCGAGGATTGATGATTTGTTTGACCAGCTTCAGGGTTCAATCGTGTTTTAGAAGATTGATTTGAGGTATGGCTACCATCAGTTGAGGATTAGGGCGGAGGACATCCCTAAGACAGCGTTCAGGACACGTTATGGACATTATGAGTTCCTGGTGATGTCTTTTGGGTTGACTAATGCCCCCGCAGCCTTTATGAACTTGATGCACATGGTTCTTGGCCCGTATTTGGACTCATTTGTGATAGTTTTTATAGACGACATATTAGTATACTCGGGTAGTAGAGATGAGCATGAGCAGCACTTGAGGGTTATACTCCAGGCTTTGAGAGATCATTGGCTTTATGCCAAGTTCTCAAAGTGTGAGTTTTGGCTTGAGTCAGTTGCATTCCTATGGCACGTGGTGTCTAAAGATGGGATTAGGGTTGATCCGGGAATGATTTCAGCGGTTTGTGAGTGGCCTAGACCTACTACTGTTACTGAGGTTCGCAGCTTTATTGGGTTAGCAGGTTACTACAGACGGTTCATTGAGGGATTTTCTTCCATAGAAGCACCCTTGACTATGCTGACTAGGAAGGATGTCCCATTTCAGTGGTCGGATCAGTGTGAGGATAGCTTCCAGAGGCTTAAGGCCTTATTGACTTCAGCTCCAGTTTTGACTTTGCCGGTAGAGGGTCAGAGCTTCTCCGTGTACTGTGATGCTTATTGGGTTGGTCTTGGTTGTGTGTTGATGCAGCAGGGTCGTGTAGTAGCATAGGCATCGAGGCAGCTGAAGGTTCACGAGCGCAACTACCCCATTCATGACTTAGAGTTGGCGGCGGTAGTTTTTGCACTCAAGATCTGGGGGCATTACCTATACAGAGTTCACTGTGAGATCTTCACCGATCACCGTAGTCTTCGGTATATCACGAGTCAGTGAGAGTTGAACTCGAGACAGAGGAGATGGTTCGAGTTACTGAAGGACTATGACTTCACTATTCTATATCATCCGGGCAAGGCAAACGTGGTAGCGGATGCCTTGAGCCGGAAGGCAGTGAGTATGGGTAGCTTAGCTTCTCTTTCAGTTTCAGAGCGATTGTTGGCCTTGGACATCCAGTCCTTGGCTAACCGTTTGGTTAGGCTTGACTTGTCGGATCCTAGAAGAGTTCTCGCCAGTGTTGAGGTTCGTTCTACTTTGATTGATCAGATTCAGAGCAGTCAGTTTGAGGATCAGCAGTTGTGTGACCTTCGTGATCGGGTTGGTCAGGGTGAGACCAGTCGGGTTACTCTAGATTCAGATGGGGTTCTGAGGTTTGATAGTCGCCTTTGTGTTCCGAGGATTAGTGATTTGATTCAGTTGATACTTCATGAGGCACATTGTACTAGATACTCTATTCACCCTGGCACAGAAAAGATGTATAGAGACTTGAGACAGGTTTATTGGTGGAGTGGTATGAAGCGGGATATAGCAGAGTTCATATCTCGATGCTTGAACTGTCAGCAGGTTAAGTTCGAGCACATGAGACCTGGTGGTTTGTTGCAGCGACTTCCCATTCCTGAATGGAAGTGGGAAGGGATTACTATAGACTTCGTTCTTGGTTTGCCTCGTACTTCTCATGGGTTTGATTCCATATGGGTGATTGTTGATTGGCTGACTAAGTCAACACATTTCTTGCCGGTTCAGACTTCTTATGGCGCAGAGAGGTTAGCTCAGATCTACCTTCGTGAGATTGTTCGATTGCACGGGGTTCCAGCTTCTATCATTTCAGACCGTGGCACTCAGTTCACATCTCAGTTCTGGAGGGCTATTCAACGAGATTTGGGTACAGAGGTTCATCTTAGTACCGCCTTCCACCCTCAGACAGATGGCCAGTCCGAGAGGACCATTCAGATTCTGGAGGACATGCTTCAGGCTTGTATTCTTGACTTTGGAGGTTCTTGGGATCAGTCTGTTCCCTTGGCAGAGTTTGCTTATAATAACAACTTCCATTCGAGCATTGGCATGGCACCTTTTGAGGCCTTGTATGGTACGCGTTGCAGATCGCCGATTGGTTGGTTTGATGGTTCTGAATCTAGGCCACAGAGCACAGATCTGCTTCGAGATTCCTTAGACCGAGTCCGAGTGATTCAGGACAGACTTTGGGCAGCTCAGAGCAGGCAAAAGAGTTATGCTGATCGTAGGCTTCGTGCCTTGGAGTTTAGTGTCGGCGACTTGGTGTTTCTCCGTGTATCGCCCATGAAGGGCGTGATGAGTTTTGGTAGGCGGGGCAAGCGTAGCCCCAGGTACATTGGGCCGTTTGAGATTCTTCAGAGGGTTGGTAGCGTTGCCTATCAGTTAGCCTTGCCTACGATGTTTTCAGCTATACATCCTGTATTTCATGTTTCGATGCTGCGTCGGTATATACCAGATGAGTCTCATGTGTTACAGTGGGATTCAGTTCAGTTGGGTGAGGGTTTAGCCTTTGTTGAGGAGCCGACAGCTATTTTGGCCAGGGATGTCAGGAGATTGAGGTCTCGAGAGATCCCGGTTGTTAAGGTTCAGTGGAGGCACCATTCAGTCGAGGAGGCTACCTAGGAGACCGAGAGAGATATGCGGGCCCAGTATCTGCAGCTGTTTGAGCCTTCAGGTACCCCCTTGACCTTGACTTTCGAGGACGAAAGTCCTTTTTAGTAGTGGATGATGTAATGACCCTTCCGGTTATTTTCACGTATACATTTTCCTTGAACCATTTGAGCTTGTTTGTAGCGGCCCCAAGTCACTTAAGGCTCGTCAGGACCGGTATTTCAGTGTCGGGTCCATTTGTTTGGTCGCATTATAAGTTTTGAAGTCAAGCAAGTCGGCAAAAGTTATCGTAAGTTCTTTAATAAATTTTCTGAACTTTGGGTAAAATGTTTCAGGGATTTTCTCTCAATATATAAAGAGTTAGAAGTCCCCCAAAATACCAAATCGAAGGTCTACGAGTCTAGTTTCCAACGCACAAAACCTCACGTCCAAATGATCTCGGGGTAAAAGGTTATGACTATTTTACCGCAGACTGTCTGACAGAAAATGGGTTGCGAACCGGGTCGCGAACCGGGTCGGGTCAAACTCGATTTAAGCCTCAACTTCACGTTTTAAAATGCCATTTCAGTTCTGAAACAGTGAGAAAACATAGGGAGGGTTCCAAGAGAGTTCTTGAGTATCGAAATCGTGCGTATTTGAAAATATTTTATTTGAAAGTTATATTATTATTACCTTTTTAAAATATTTTAAAGGTTTATGAACCATATTTTTGTTACGATATAGTGGTATATGTTTTTATTTTATAAGGGTTTTTTACTTTGTAATATCTTAACGGAGATAGTGAATTTAGTTATGTTAAAATTTATTATTATAATATAGTAGGTTTTATTCGAAATGATTTTCTATTAATTATGGTGTATTCAAAAAGCTATATTTATTTTACCATGAACCTATGCAATACCCGAATATATATAACGGGATTAAAAAAATAACAATAAGGTGTTAAAACACCTCCACTTCCACGTGGAAGTGGAGGGTTAGTACATCACTTTATATACGTGATTAGGTGGCATCCTAGAAAGGGGCTTGATAAATGTCTTTGTCATTCATCAATTATAAGGTTGCCTAACTTTCTCATTTTTAGAGAGATGCACATATGCTTCCAGCAGATGGTATATATTGGGCTAGAGCGGTTCCTTGCTTACTTTCATGAGTTGTTGTGAAAAACTTTCCAATCAATTTTCATGCTGCTGCTTGTATTAATCATGCTTTGAGGGAACCTTGCGTGAAGAAATATATTGACGTTATATTTTATCGATTATCTACGTCAAGTTATTCAAGCCTAATTTCGAGTTCGATTTCATTTCGGAGATTCTCGGAGGGGTTCGAGCGTGGACACCGTCGTTCTAGCAGCTTGTCATCGGACGACAGGTAGGTTACGGTTTATTTTCCCTAGACTCCACATATATAGGATAAAATTGTATTAATGGGCGCCCTTGGGTTGGTTTATTAGGTTGGTACCACAGACCTCGACCGCTTTATTCATGTCCGCCTACTTTTGTTCCTATGTTGCTTGTAGTGTTTGCCGATATATTTTATTTACCCTTGTGGTCCTGTGAGGCCTTGTCGACTCTGGAACATAGAAGGTGGGATTTTGGGAATGTCCGCGAGTCCCGGGCATAGAATTATCCTTCTAGAATTATCCTTCTTGCTACTTGAGATGATTTTAGCCTCGGTCGGACCGAGCACCTGAGATGACTTTCTATTGTTTAGACCCGGTTATGCCCGGGCACCCTTAGAGGGGTTTTTGAGACTTTTTCCTACTACTTTAGTCCTGGACAGGGTCTGGGCATGCATATTCGAGACTGGGTCTCTATCTTGATACCGGACTTGCTTCCGGACGACATGTTTTGATACTGAGTTTTAGTATGGGGTCTGGGACCTCCATGGACCTTGCCATCCGGGCTAGGGGCTACGGGCTGCGTGTGCCGGAGGAAGGGTATATGGTGGAGTAGAGGCATACGGGCAGTGTCCTTCCATGGAACCTACCTGCTGGGCCGGATCGGCACCGGAGGAGGTACATACAGAGATACCATTTCACTTGAGACCTTCATGCATCATATCATTCATTGTTTGAGGCTCCACCCTTGTTTGTTGTTTGTTGATTGTACACTCCGGTAGTATGGGATGCCGGAGGGTTTGTTTTCACTTGTTTGTGTTCCTCAGTTGTATGGGCGGTCAGGGGACTGTAGGTAGACTCTTTATATTTACTTGTAAAATTGTTCCCTGTTACGGTTAATTATGAAATTGGTTACTGCTAGACTGTTAGTTGCTGGATTGAGATTGATATGATTAGTTGGGCTTGATTCATGTCTCTAAGCATGTCTATCATTACTCTTCTCTCTTCTTCTTACACTTGAGGTTACCGGTATACCGTCCATTTCGTAAACTTATTTTGTATACACTGTTATTGCAAGGACCCCAGGTGCGTTATTTCTTACTTTCACCTGTGCCTATGGTGTGTATATTATGCTTACTAGCCTCACATGTGGTTCTGTTGATTTCCCTCTGGGCTAGTTCCTGTGTACCTTTCGTTGATTTCTGTGGCTGCTTGCTTCTATTTTGTCTGTTACTACGCTTTTATCTTATATGTGCCCAGTCGGCCCATGATACCTACTGGGTACCTTATGCTTCGCATTTGGTGCTTACCCCTACCCCCCTGCATCTTTGGGTGCAGATCCTAGCGTGGGCCATCGCCGTTAGATCGCTGTGATTCGTGCTTGGAGACCTGTTGGGGACTACTTCAGACTGAGGGTGAGCTCTTGGCGATCGGAGCTTAGCTTTAGTTTATCTTTTGCTTCATGTACTCTATTACCATTTAGAGACATCTGTATATATTGTTTTGGATCGTTTGCACTCTATGTATGTAGTTTTGGCTCTATACTATGATACCAGGTCTTGGGGTTTGGTTTAGTTTCCGCATATGTACATATTTATATCCCTTTTATCTGTTCTCTTCGTTCTTTTTCCCTTATTTGCTAGATAGTAGCCCATTACTAACGGTTCTGGGCTACGGGGATTCGTTCACCTACCGGGGGTTGTAGGTGCCATCATGATCGAGAAATCGGGTCGTGACATCTCACCTCTTAGACAGTTCGGATATTGATATTTTGGACCTCATATTAGAGTTGCTCATGTACTTATGACTTCTGAGTTTTTGGGATAGATTGTATTTTGTTTTGACTTATTTATCGTACTGGAGACTTTATATTCATCGTTGCATTGTTTGTACCTTATTATTGTATTTATTGCATTGTTTGGCTTGGCTTACCTACCATGGTTGGGTGGGGTAGGTGACATCACAACCCTCTAGTTTTTGGTAGTGAGAAGTACAAAAGCATCTCACTTTCACGCTGGGTCCTGGGAAGAGCCGCACCGAAGGAGTATGATATAGACAACCTACTTTAATGTGAGTATTAGCGACTGTTTCCACAATTTGAACCGTGACCTATAGGTCACACAGAGACAATTTTATCACTTTTTTAGATTTAATTTGTTAAAAAATAACACCAATCTAATCTTCCATACTTCCTTAATTCTAAATTTCTTATTTCACCCATACTAGTATGTTTCTATAGCTATTGAAATGTCATAACATGCTTAAGACTATAAATATAAAAATACTTTTTAATATGTTTAAAATCTTATTTTCAGTCAAATACTGTCATACAAAATGAAATGGAGAAGTATCGGTCACTTGTCCACAATATGGACCAAGTACAACTGAGAAGACTTAGTTTAACTAATTATGCACAAAATGATGCAACCCTTCAGAGGCTTTAAAATAACTCTAAACATAACAACAATAATGATGAGTAGCAATCATTGAGAAAATGATTTAACTGTCACCTGTTACTACCATCTATCGAACACTTAATTTGGAAAAGTTGGAAGTGAGATAAGGGCAGGGTATACAGAATATCTGGAGAATGTGAGGGTCTTTTTCAATATATTAAGAATATAAATATAAAGTTAAACCATAGATCGTGGCGGTGAGTCTGACATTCTTAAAACTATCTGAAAAAAGACATTATATCTTCCATGCCTATATTTAAACTGATGACTGAACTACATATATTTATGGGAAAAAGTTTCACATAACTAAAACTGACACACTTACATTGCCAGCAAGTGACCCAATTATTCTTTGCCAATCTATAGTCCAAAAACAACAGGCTAAGGTCCCAAAAAACTACTTTCTTCACTACCGGCTATTTTTTTTTCAAAAAATAAATAAATTATGATCTTGGAGACCTTTTTATTAAGAGAAAAAAATATACATATACTATATTAGATTGAGTATTATAAGTCATATCAATACGTTTTACTTTGCAATGCCTACCAGTAGATTTCTATCACAACCTAATCAAAGGTTAAAAAAATTAGAAGGTGACTTTCGTAAAATCCATTTGAAACAGATTGGGATATCAATCCCTCAATTTTTTCCAACTTTATTAGATCACCCTATTTTGTTATCAATCAAGGATTCTCTCTCACTAATGCTCTACTCTGATTATGTTTCTTCTTTCTTCAATATTCCATTAAAATACATCAATGATTCTCTCTCACTATTACCCTGATTATATTTTTTCTTTCTCCAAAACTTCATTAAAATACATAGTTTTCGACAGGGTCGCTTTTGCCGTCACTTTATTTTGCGGATTTTTTCGAAAAAATTATTTACAATTATTATTTACTATAAGCAACATATTGCATCATAATTATTAAAGAAAATAAAAAAATTAATTTTAGAATAACGATGTTGTCCGTCATATTCGAATTTTTTTAATTTATTAATAGAGAAATAAATATAAATTTTAAAAAATTAATTTATATTTATTTTTTCAAAGGAATGCGATGGACAACGTGTATTTTTCTATCACTTTTTGGTTAAACAACGGTCAATCATTAATGAAGAAAAGTGATGGATAAAGCGACATTGCCCGTCGCTTTTTCCTTAAAAGATATAGACCCAGACAAATTTTGTTCTCCATTACTCTCCTTAGTAAAATTCTCCACCACCGCCGCCTCCATATTCCATCACCGCCACTGCCTCCTCCTCCTCCATCTTCCTCCACTGCCGCTGCCTCCTCCTACATCTTCCTCCATTGCCACCATTGTCCTCCTCTATTGTAGAGGTTAGGGTTTCTTCCATTTTGAATTCTTTTTTAATTACTTTAATTCTTGATTCCTATCTTAGTTTATTGGATTAATTTTTTCCAAATAATGAAAAGAACTTGAATTTGATTTTAGGTTGAAATTGAAAATTTTAATTTTAGAATTTGTGTATTTGATTTTAGCTTGAATATATGAACTTGAATTTGTGAACTTGAATTTGATTTTAGGTTGAATTTAGAAACTTGTGAACTTGAATTTGATTTTAGAATTTGTGAAATTGAAAGCCTTAGGCTCTTGATTTTAGGTTGAACCCACTATTAGCCAAAAATATATATAGTAATGCCTTTAATTAGGTTCTTTAATATGTGAATGTTTTAGGTTAGTGATTTGACAATTATATTATTAGTGATTTAGGTTTAATTTGTTTCTTGAAGGTGTGTTTTTTAATTTTGTTAGTTTATATTGTTAGTTTTGGATTATAATCTTGAATTAGTTTTCAACTTTAGGTTAGTGTTAGTTTTGGATTTTAGGGTTAATTTCTTGAATGATAGGGTTAATTTCTTAAATGTTAGGGCACCCACCCAACCCCCGTGAGTGGCACCCACCCAACCCCCGGGTGAGCGAACCATCTTTGACCTAGAACTTAACCATTCTAGAAGATTAAATCCAGTGCAAATAAATAAAACTAGCATTTCAATATCCCAACACTAATATCATAAATAACTGCGGAAAGTCCTCTCTAGAACCTGAAAGTCATCATACCAAAACATCTACCAAATCTAGAGTTCGGGGATGCAACCCCAAAAACTAAACAGAGTTTAAGCCTGAAACAAGTGGGCTACAACTAAAAGAAGAAAACAAGGCAGCTTGATCGAAGTAGCTCACCCTTGAGATATGGAATCGCTGAGACTACAAGTGAGGTCTCGCATCAGCCACCGGAAGATTGCCTGTACTCACAAAAGAAAAGCAAGTGAGAATCAGTACACAATATTGTGTATTGGTAGGATCATTAGCAAGTTCAAAATAAGCAATATATGAACAGTAACTGAAGCTAAGTAAAGCATAAGAAACATGTGAACAAACAACAAGTATTTCAAGACTACAAGTCTCTCCCTAGCTTATCCCCACATGTAATTCACTTCACCACCATTGACAACATTCAATGACAAAACAACAAACATTTTGTTTTACATAGCCTGGACCCACCCTGGTATCCCCCTAACAACACCTAAGTGTTAAACATGCATCCCGGTCTACACCAAGACCAAACTTAAACTCAAATGTATTAACCCGGCCTCTCAAGGACAATATGCAAATAACCACAGTTCAGAAATACAATCCGGTCCACTCATGGAACCATCGTCAGAATATACCATTTCAATCAAATAAACGTGTACCAGGCGCGGTACCCGAGCTAACTAATTTAGAATCTCGTACCAGGTGTAGTACCCGAGCCAACCATTTCTTATCCCATAGCAGGCGTGGTACCCGAGCCAACCGAATTTCGTACAGAAATCCAAGAGTCACAAACAATGAACAAAAACACACTTGTAAACCAACCAGAAATAACACTCAGTTCATTTTACAAGACTGCAATCCAGACATTTAGATATTCGTAACTATTCCCTTAGCATGCTACTCATACAATACTTAAGCAAAAGCACACGAGCATATAATGCATAGAGGGAATCAATAACCATCACCTAACTCAAAAGTTTCCAAAGCTCTACTCAATCGGAGTCTTCCCGTTTTACGAAGCTCTTGCTTTTTCTTGGTCTAAAACAATGCACAAATACTATAATCAATTCTCATGGCCTACTAGTTACCTCAATTATGCAAAATCCCAAACTCCCGGCCAACTATGATCATTCCACCCTTTTTTCGGGCTTTTACACCATTAATTCACCTATTTCTACCATTTTTATGGGTACATTTGGAGAATTAAGGTCAGATGATCATAATCCAATGAAAATAACAACACCCAAGAACTTATACACCTTAGAATCCCCCTTTTCCCCGGATTCTACCATTCCTAGGTGATTCAAAACCTTCCCCCAAGTCCACCCCTAGAAATTCTATATCGTAGGAAGGATAGTACATACTTTGGGGAGTAGAATCCTTACCTTTAGGATGAAAAATGGTGGAAAACGGAGGAAAATTGCCTAGAATCGCCTTGCCCTTCTCCCAAAACTTCTTTGATGAAAACTGACTATTTGGAGAAGTTTTTGCATTAAATCCGCTATATGGGTCCACTCTCCACAATAGAGGTACCGCCGTAGCAAAACAATCCGTTCTAGCGGTGCTGACCGACGTTGACTTCCGCTATAGCAGTAATTTCTCCGCTATAGTGTAGGTCGCTACGATAGTCTGTCAACCGCTATGGAAGTTGACACGGGACAGAAAGTCATATAATCTCCCAAAAATACCCATTTTACAACACACTTAATTTCTCAACATTCTGGAATAACCCCTTCACGTCAACCTCGATACCGGGAGCTCTACTCACCCGAATTCACTTTCGAAAAGTCCCCCGGACTCTATTATATGTTAGCTATAAGAAAAGATAGCTCAAATCAAAATATATTTCCCAATCCTTACCCAGATTTCCCTAGACCACACCTCGCCTTAAAACTGACCGAGACTAGCTTAGCCTAAATTTTTCAACTCACAAACTCAAAAGTTTTCAGATTTGGAAATTGGCACGAAAAGTTTACCTGTAACAATGAACCCGATCATTACAACAGATACCAATTTACCTATTGTTTATTCCCCAATGATCAAACCTAAAAAAATATACAGAAATAAGGAAGGAGACAATAGTACCTGGATCCTCAAACATATGCGGGTACTTGTCCAGTATGTACTTCTTGGTTTCCCAAGTAGCTTCCTCAACTGGATGATGCTTGCACTAAACATTTACCATACTGATCACCTTTGTCCTCAATTTTTAGACATCCCGATCAAGAATCATAACCGGTTCCTCTTCATAGTGAAGGTCCTTATCTAGAAATACATCATCCCACTTGATAATGTAGTCTCCATCCCCATGGTACTGCTTCAACATGGATACATGGAACACCGAATGGACACCCGTTAAACTAGGTGGTAGTGCTAACATGTAAGCCACTGGCCCTATAATTTCAAGAACTTTAAATGGACCAATAAACCGGTGGTTGAGCTTGCCCCTCTTACCAAAATGCATAACCCCTTTCATCGGTGACACTTTCAATAATACTTGTTCACCAACCTAAAAGTCCATATCCCTTACGTTGCGATCCGCATATTCCTTCTGCCTGCTCTGGGCTGTTAGCAACTTGGTCTGAATTCCCCTTCCTTTTCTTGCACTTCCCTTACCAAGTCTACACCCAAAGGTTTTACATCGCCTGCCACAAAACACCCTATGGGTGATCTACATTCCCTACCATACAGTGCCTTGAATGGTGCCATGTCAATACTGGAATGGTAGCTATTGTTGTATGAGAACTCACACAATGGCAAAAATTGGTCCCAATGTCCTCCGAAGTCAATCACACATGCTCTTAGCATGTCCTTTAATATGTGGATTGTTCTCTCCGACTGACCTTCAATCTGAGGGTGGAAAGCTATGCTGAAAGTGAGTTGAGTGCCCAACTCCTCATGTAACTTACCCTAGAACTTAGAGGTAAATTGCGTACCCCTGTCTGAAATGATTGACAGTGGTACCCTATGCAGTCTCACGATCTCCTTAACATGGATCTTAGCCAACTGCTATGAATTATAGTCCACCCTGACTAGAATGAAATGAGACAACTTGGTCAGCCTGTCCACAATGACCCAAATCGAGTCATACTTTCCCAAGGTCCTTGGAAAACCCACCACGAAATCCATGGCTATCCTTTCTCACTTCCACTCAGGAATGGGCATCCTATGAAGTAGTCATGTAGGCCTTTGGTGCTCATATTTAACCTGCTGACAGTTTTGACATTTGGAAATGAAATTAGCTATGTCTCTTTTCATCCCAAGCCACCAATACAATTCCCTCAAATTCCTGTACATCTTGGTTATGCCCGGATGAATTGAGTACCGCGAACCATGAGACTCTGTCAATACCTTCTAAATTATATCATCAACCAGAGGGACACAGATCCCCCTTTTGAAATTAATGACCCCGCCAGAGTCCAATATGGCATCCCTGGACTTTCCGGTTATGACCTTTCTCCGAAGCTTGCTCAACTGTGAATCCTGAAACTGCTTGGCCTTTATCTCCTCTATGAATGTGGATTTGACCTCCATACTAGACAACACTCCACCCCTTTCTGAGATACCCAGGTGAATGAACTTAGATTCCAAATCCTGAATCTCCCATGCCAATGGTCATTTGGACACCCTCAAACAAGCCAAACTGCCCCTGCTGACTGTCTTCCAACTCAATGCATCTTCCACCATATTAGCCTTACCCGGATTGCACTTGATGGTCACATCATAATCCTTAAACAATTCCATCCACCTCTTCTGCCTCAGATTCAAGTCCTGCTGAGTAAAAATATACTACAGACTGCGATGATCAGTGAATACCTCACACTTGACACTGTTGAGATAGTGTCTTCATATCTTGAGTGCAAACACCACCGCTGCCAACTCCTAATCATGGGTTGGATAATTTCTCGCATGAACCTTCAATTGTCTAGAAGCATATGCTATCACATTTTTGTCCTGCATCAACACATCACCCAAACCCGAATGTGAAGCATCACAATATACAATAAAATCCTTACCCTCAACTGAGAATGATAGGATGGGGGCCGTGGTGAGAAGTGTCTTAAGCTTTTGGAAGCTCTCTTCACACTTGTCAGACCACACAAACAGTACATCCTTCTGAGTCAACCTTGTCAAGTTAGTAGCAATGGACGCAAAATCCTTGACAAACCTGCGGTAGTACCCCGCAAGCCCCACAAAACTACTCACCTCGATCACAGAGTTAGGCCGGGCCTAATTCTTAACTGCCTCAATCTTCTGGGAATCTACCATCACCCCTTTTTCTGACACCACATATCTTAAGAATGAGACTAAAGTCAACCAAAATTCACACTTGGAGAACTTTGCATAAAGTTTTTGGTGCCTCAATATTTCCAACAGGATACGGAGATGTTCAGCATGCTCCTCCCTACTTTTGGAGTAGACCAAAATGTCATCAATAAAAATAATGATGAAAGAACCTAAATAAGATTTAAACACCCCATTCATCAAACTCACAAATGTTGCCGGTGCATTTGTCAACCCAAATGACATCACTAGAAACTCGTAATGCCCAAATCGAGTCCGAAAATCCATCTTAGGAATGTCCTCGGGCGTAATCTTTAACTGATGATAACCTGACCTTAAGTCAATTTTCGAGAACATTGATGCACCCTGTAACTGGTCAAAAAGATCATCTATATAGGGTAAATGATACTTATTCTGGATGATAAATTTATTCAACTGCCTGTAGTCTATGCACATCTGCATACTACCATCCTTCTTTTTCACAAACAATACCAGAGCACCCCAGGGCGAAGCACTGGGATGGATAAAGCCCTTATCTAAGAATTCCTGAAGCTGAGTCTTAAGTTCCCTCACCTCTGCTAGAGCCATACGGTAAGAAGGAATAGAAATTGAGCGAGTGCCCAGCTCCAAGTCAATACATAAATCGATGCTCCTATCCGAAGGTATGCTAGGCAAATCCATTCGGAAATACCTCCTGAAACTCTGAAACAACTGGAATCGACTTAATAAATGGGGACTCCATACTATTATCCCGGAGATGAGACAAGAAGGCCAAACACCCTCTCCCCACTAGCTTCTTATCCCGAATAAATAATATGATTTTAACCGGCTTAGGCTTGTACACACCTTCCCACTCTAGCCTATCCTTACCCAGAATCTCTAAAGCCACCATCTTAGTGTTACAGTATAATACTTCATGATAATGAGACAACCAGGTCATGCCCAAAATAACATCGAAGTCTACCATATCCAAGATGACCAAGTCTACCCAAGTTTTCAACCCCACAAATACCACAGAACAAGCACGATACACATGAGTCACAATCACTGACTCTCCAAATAGGGTAGACACATGGATAGGGGAATCAAGGACATCACTTATCAAGTCCAGACCCCAAGAAAAGTTCAAAAACACATAGGAGTAAGTACATCTTGGGTCAAATAGTACAAAATCCATCCTATCACAGACAAGAATTATACCTGTGATCACCACATCTGAAGCCTCAGCCTCCGACTTCCCTGGAAAAGCATAACCGTAAGCCCGGTCATCAATCTGAGCAACTTTCTTAGCTTGCTGCACCATACCCCTGCCCACGCTGCCATTTTCTCTATCTCCTCGACTTCCCCAAAAGTTACCTCGCTCACCCTGTGGACGACCTCTAGCATGACAACTTCTACTTGCTAGAACTACAACCTTAGACTGCTGCTGAGCCTGATTACTAGTCTATCTGTAAGGGCACTCCCTCTTAAAGTGGCCCAGATCACCACAATGGAAAACAACCGTGATCAAGTGAAGTCCTGCCGGTAGATGTGTAAGAAGCTCCCTAGCCTCTAGGAGCTGAGAACTGCTGATTAGCCCCCGAACGACCACCTGTAGCAGCTGGCAGAGTTGACTAAATAGGATAGGCTAAGTATACCTGCTGATTGTGGCCCATGGAGTATGAACCACTAAAATTTCATCATTCTAGGGCTTCTTGGCTAACACCTTAACCTGGCCAACCTGCTTGACCCCTTCTAACTTTATAACATAATTCATCACCTCATTGAAGCCCTTCCCTGCTGAATTCATATGCACAGATAACACCTACAAATCAGTATTCAATCCCTTCATAAATAGATGAATCCTCTCCTTCTAAGAACCCAACAACGGTGTAGCAAAATGAGACAAGGCATGAAACTTAGCCTCATAAGCGGAGACCGACATGCTACCCTGTTCCAGAGCTAGGAACTCGTCACTTTTGCAATCTCTCAAAGTATGAGGTACATACATATTTAGGAAGAGAGCATAAAGTTGATGCCAATTTAGTGGAGGCAAGGTCGATGGCCGACATTCCACATGACACCTCCACCATTGCTTAGCATCACCCTGTAGCTGAAAAGTTACGAACTCAACCCCATACTATTGCACAATGCCCAGCTTGTGCAGCCTCTCATAACAATCCAATATGAACTCATAGTCATCTTCCTTCTCAGTACCCTGAAACGTAGGAGGTTTCAGCTTGAGGAACTTAGTCAGCATCTCGTGCTCATTCCCTCTCATAATTGAACCTAGCATTGGTCGGAAAAAGTCATCTGTGACCGACGATGCGTACATTCTAGGAGCTCTAGTAATCGCTAGTTAAGTTCCCAAGGCCTGATCTACAATACCCACAGGGGTGAATCCTACACCAACCAGTCCACTCAGAAAGCTCCACACCTACTGAAATGCTTCGGGCGTGATAGGGGGAAGGCCTGTACCTCTAGCCAGTGCCGCTTTCGCCTGCTCCATAACCTCCTCAACAACAACCTTGAATTCCTCTTCAACCTGATTCTGGGGTGGCGTAGGGGTCGCCTCACGTGCTCTAGCAGCTGCCTGAGCTCCACCCCTGGCGGGTGTTGCCCTACCTCGATCCCTGCCCCTGCCCCTTCCTCTACCTCTGATGATGGGGCTCGCTGCTGGTCTCGTTGGTCTCTCTCCATTGTTCCTCGTATTAATTATCTTCGGACAGAAGAGTGAAAGAGTTAGATACAAATTTGTATCACCAGATACCAGTTGGAATCAAGTTATAGCACGAAGGAAGGAATACAAGATAGTTTCCTAATGTCCTATAGCCTCTCGAAGAAAAGTACAGACGTCTCCATACCATTTTTCAAGACTCTACTACACTCATTTTGGTACGATGAGATCAACGAACATAGGGCTCTGATACCATCTTTGTCACGACCCTGACCCGCCGTGAGTGGCACCCAACCAACCCCTAGGCAAGCGAACCATCTTTAACCCAGACTTAACCATTCTAGCAACTTAAAACCAATGCAAATAAATAAAACTAGCATTTCAATATCCCAACACTAGTTTCATAAATAACTGCAAAAAGTCTTCCCTATAACCTGAAAGTAATCGTACCAAAACATCTACCAAATCTTGAGTGCGGGGATACAACCCAAAAAACTAAACAGAGTTTAAGCCCGAAACAAGTGGGCTACAACTAAAACAAGAAAACAAGGCAGCTTGAATGAAGTAGCTCACCCTTGATATCTGGAATCGCTAGAACTACAAGTGAGGTCTCGCGTCAGCCGCCGGATGATTGCCTATACTCACAAAAGAAAAGCAAGTGTAGAATCAGTACACAACATCGTATACTGGTAGGATCATCAGCCAGTTCCAAATAAGCAATATATGAACAGTAACTGAAGCTAAGTAAAGCACAGGAAACATGTGAACAAATAACAAGTATATCTATACTACAAGTCTCTCCCTAGCTTATCCCCACATGTAATCCACTTCACCACCATTGACAACATTCAATGACAAAAAAACAAACATTCCATTTTACATAGCCTGGACCTACCCCGGGATCCCCCTAACAACATCTAAGTGTTAAACATACAACCCAGTCTACACCAGGACCAAACTCACACTCAAATATAATAACCCGGCCTCTTAAGGATCATATGCAAATAACCACAGTTCAGAAACACAACCCGGTCCACTCATGGAATCATCGTCAGAATACAACAATTCAATAAAATAAACCCATAACAGGCGTGGTACCCGAGCCAACAATTTTAGAATACCATACCAGGCGGGGTACCCGAGCTAATCATTTGTTATCCCGTACCAGGTGTGGTACCCAAGCCAATTGAATGTCCCACAAAAATCCAACAATCACAAATAATGAACAAAAATACACTTGTAAACCAACAAGCAATAACACCCAGTTCATTTTACAAGACTGCAATCCGAACATTTAGACCTTCGTAACTATTCCCTAAGCATGCAATCATACAATACTTAAGCAAAAGCATACGAGCATACAATGTATAAAGGGAATCATTAAGCATCACCTACCTCAAAAGTTTCCAAAGCTCGGCTCAACCAGAGTCTTCCCATTTTCTGAACATTTTACTTGTTCTTGGTCTAAAACAATGCACAAATACTATAATCAATTCTCATGGCCTACTAGTTACCCGGATTATGCAAAATCCCAAACTCCAGGCCAACTGTGATCATTCCACCCTTTTTCCTGGGCTTTCCCACCATTAATTCACGTATTTCTACCATTTTTATGGGTACATTTGGAGAATTAAGGTCACATGATCATAATCCAATGAAAATAACAGCACCCAAAAACTTCTACACCCTAGAATCCTTTTTTTCCCCAGATTCTACCATTCCTAGGTCATTAAAAACCTTCCCCCAAGTCCACCCCTAGCATTTCAATAGCATAGGAAGGATAGTACGAAGTTTGTGGTGTAGAGTCCTTACCTTTGGGATGAAAAACGATGGAAAAGGGAGGAAAATCGCCCAGAATCGCCTTGCCCTTCTCCCAAAACGTCTTTGATGAAAACTGACTGTTTTGGGGAAGCATCTGCATTAAATCCCATCAGGCTCTGCTATAGAGGTCCATGCTCTGCTATAGCGGTATCGCCGTAGCAGAAACATTCGATGTAGCGGTACTGATCGATGTTGACTTTTGTTATAGCGGTAATTTCTCCGCTATAGCGGAGGTCACTACAGCGGTGTGTCAACCGCTAGGGTAGTTGACACGGGACAGAAAGTCGTAAAATCCCTCAAAAATGCCCATTTTACAACAAACTTAATTTCCTGATGTTCCATTATAACCCCTTCACATCAACCTCGATACCGAGAGTTCTATTCACTCGAATTCACTTCTGAAAAGTCCTCCGGACTCTTTTATGTCTTAACTACAAGGAAAACTAGCTCAAATCAGGATACATTTCCCAATCCTTATCCAGATTTCCCTAGACCACACCTTGCTCCAAAATTGGCCGAGACTAGCCTAGTCCAAAATTTTCAACTCCCAAACCCGAAATTTTCTGATTCAAAAATTGGCACGAAAAGTTTACCCATAATGATGAGTTCGGTCGTTATAGGTTAAATTTCAACTTAAATTCTTCAATGTTAGGGTTGCTATTAGTTTTGAATTTAGGTTAAAGATAGATTTTTTACTATTAGTTTCACTTTTGGTTAGTGTTAGTTTTGACTCTTTAATTGATTGTTATGAATCTTAGTTTGATTTTTTAAGCTATTAGTTATCAGTTTAGGTTAGTGTTAGTTTATTACATTATTAGTTTGTGAACCTTGAATTGTTTGGGTTTTTTGAATTTTTTCTTGAGTATGTTAGGTCTTGTGAACCTTAGTTTAGGTTAATGTTTGCTATTAATTTGTGAACCTTAGTTTAGATTATTAATCTTAATTAGTTTCTGTAAATCCCTTTTATTAGTTTGTGAGCCTTAGTTAATTAGGTTATGAACCTTGGTTTAGGTTAATGCTTGTTATTAGTTTGTGAACCTTAGTTTAGGTTAATGCTTGCTATAAGTTTGTGAACCTTAATTTAGGTTATGAACCTTAGTTTATGTTATTGCTTGCTATTAGTTTAATAACCATTAAATATGTAATCTAATTATTATAAGTGAAGTAACTGTAATAATAATTATTAGAAGCAAAGTAATTATAATAAAATAATTATTAAATACTCAATATATAATAACCATTAAATATGTTATCTAATTATTAGAAGTAAAGTAATTGTAATAATAATTATTAAATACAATATATAATAACTATTAAATATATAATCTAATTATTAGAAACAAAGTAACTATAATAATAATTATTAAATATGTAATCTAATTATTAGAAGTAAAGTAATTGTAATAATAATCATCAAATATATAATAACCATTAAATAATAAATTTTATTATCAATTGGAAAAGATCATTTCATGTGACTTATTTAATGTGATGGAACATCTTCAATTTAACCTTGTAGAAGAGACACTCCTAGGGGGCCCCAATTCAAACGAGGTGGATGTATGCATTCAAGAGGTAATGAAACTTTATTATTTTTTTATTCTTTCTTAAATGTATTTTATATTACCTAACATGCGATTACACAGGACAATTGGCAAGTCCAAATAAACTGCTAAGTGAAGGGAAAATATTGAAGGATCAATTTGTGAGTGGTTTCAAGTTTCAAACTGAAGAAGTTTCTAGGTATAAAAAATCTAATAATAACAGAGTGTACATTCAAGGTGATGTCGATGATAATGATTTTTTTTTAATATTATGGTTCCATACAAAAATTATTGAAGTTAGGTAATCTGGTTGACCGAAAAAAAAGATAGTACTATTTTGGTGCAAGTGGTTTGATCCTTCACATAGAGGTACCAAGGTTAATCAATAACATAATATAACTGAAGTTAAGAAAACTAGACAATATTGTCGCTATGATCCTTTTATCATTGCAGAAAATACTAAGTAGGTGTATTACGCTCCATATTTATTATACAGAGATAAGGATGATCGGTGGGTGGTTATAAAGACTAAGAATGTGGGTAAGATTGAGATTAAGAATGTGATAGATGTGATATACCAGAATGATGTCACAGTTATTCATCAAGCAGTGGATGCTTAGTTGGAAAATAATCTAGAACATCCTCAACGCATATTAGAAGAAGTTTCTGATGATGAGATAATTGCCATCACAAATATTGAGGAATAAATTGATGAGAAAAATGAATCATTCAGGAATGACGAATGGGACTATGAAAATGAAACAAGAGAGGAGGAAAAATGGGATGAAAATGAAACATGTGAGGACGAAGATTGGGAGAATATAGACTAACATATAAATTTCTTTATACTTATGATTTTCTTTAATGCTTGTGATTTTATTTATATGTTTTAATGTAAATTTGCATGAAAATATCATCAGGTGATGGTGATCGATGTCATCCTAGTAAAAGTAGAAAGTCTAGCAAGTCTTAGAGCCTAACAATATTCAAGGCCGCCATTCATCTGCACCACATATTCTCCCTTCTTCGCCAGTATTTTCTCTCCCCTATGGCACTGGAAATCCCACAGATTATCATGTTCATAGATCCCATTGTAATACTTCTCATCATAGTTTCATGCCTATAACCACTATGCCTCCACTACAAGATAGCTCAACTATCAGATTATCATTTGGTACTCCATCCCCAGTTGATTCGTCCCTCCATATATCACACTTTTGATTTAGAGATACCAGCTCCGAGTCTGACACATATACATCTATTCCCCTATTGACTCAGTATTATTCACATCTTCCACTATCACCTTTACATGTACCTAAACCTTCACTTCCTGAGGAGGAAGAGGATTGGATCGTTCTGAGACCTGGCAAGAAGGAAAGAATTGGTAGAGTCATGATTTAGCCTGATGGATAATCGTCAGTTTATTTCTAAATTAATAAGTTTGTTCTATTTTTCTATATTAATTATTTATTTATGATTTGACATGATTATTATATTTTTGACAGGTGGTATCCCTCGAAAGATGCTGCACGTGCTCTAAAGGAGTCAGTTAGGAGGCTTTATCAGGAACCTTGGCACTCCTTGCACAATATTTCAAAAGCAATACGACAGACCATGTTTGATGAGTTTAAGGTATATACATTTTAATTATTATTTGGTAAAGTTTAATATTAACTATTCATAATATATATATATATATATATATATATATATATATATATATATATCATTGAATGCTAGTCACTTTATTTTCAGACAATTTGTACTTGGAAACGAAAGTACAATAGGGTTATTTTCACTAATTTTGAGAGGAAGGCCAGTGCCAGGCTGTCCAGCTGGCTCATACATGCTCGGGATAACAGAAAGTGTCAGGACTAGCTTCTATCTCATTTGTATGATCAACTTCAATAATATTGGGGTACATATGAATTCAAAGCATTGTCTGAACAAGCCAAAAAAGTCAGAAACAATATCAAAGGTGGATCGTTGCACACCAGGGGTGCAAAGGGCTTAGAAAAAATTGAAAGGGAAATGGTAATTAATAATATTAACCTTTTAAGTTATATGTTTATATGAACTTGATTAAAAATTACTTAATTATATTTAATTATATTTTATTTGCAGGAGATTACATTGGAGCGCCCTCCGACACAGGATGAGCTCTTTCAGAGATGCCATAGAAGTAAAAAGGATAATGAGTCAGATTCAGATGCATGGGTTGAGCCAAGGGCTGAACAATCCTATGTAAGTTTTAAATGTTAGATATAAAGTACTAACATACATGTATATACATACACACACACACATATGCAGGATGAGTTTGAACGTATCTTGTCTGAGTATAGCCAGACTCAGCAAGTCCAGAGCATGCTGACCCAACCTACAGTGGAGAAAGCCACTCAAATTTGGACCAAAAAAGTGGTAAGGGGAGACAAAAAGGGAGAGTCTATGGTATAGGCTCTAGGAATAATTTGTGACGTATCTAGTTAGGACTGGCAGGTATTGGATCCTCATTCTAGGCTGAGGTGATTGACAGTGTTCAACTTGCACATATGTCATAGCAGATCGCACAGCTTACGCATTCCTTGACAGATTCTGAGAGACAACGAATTGATAAAGATAAAGATATGTGCAAGACTGTCGAATCTCTCAAAGAATAAGTGAATAGCCTGATTGATCGCCAGCGTAGTGTGCCTCATTCTCCTTTCTTATCGTTATCCAGTGACGAAGTGACTGAGAGTAGTTATAGGGAGGAGTTTATGGAGAGTACCACTTAGATTGACATTCTTTTAGTTTGTGTTCTAATATTTTGATACTTTGTACATTATCTTGAACTTCTTTTAAATTTTGAAACACTTTGTAGGCCCTTTTGGTGGATCTTTTATGTATTTAGTGAGTGTTTTACTTGATATTTAGTGTCTTGTTGATGTTGTAGTTTCTTTACGAATATTTTGATAGAAATTAGTGCTAGTTAGGGCTGTATAAGGTGGTGCATATTGAAAATGCAGATTTCTGCAGCTGGAATAAATGCAGAAAAGGGACGGACAATGTCGCTTTTCTAGAAAATTCAATATAAATTTTTCAGAAAAATGACGGGCTAATGAGTCCCTGTCCATAGCTTTGTTCTTCATGTTGAAGAACAATGCGACAAAAAGGGTCGCTTTTCTGGAAAAATAAATAAATAAATTTCAAACATGCTACCCTGTCCATCTTTTTATGAGCGACGGTGTACGTTGCAAATGGAAAACTGATGAACCACTTTACTACGGAAGTGTCTCTATCATTCTTCGGTCGATTTTGGACAAAACAATAACGGATTGCGTCGCTTTCGGCCGTTATTTTTTGGCCTTTTTTAGTAGTGGCAATTAGTGTATGGAATGAGTATACAAAACTTAGTCCATTTTACATATCAATTTCCAGAATAAGAACTTCTTTGATACCAATTTTAATACCAATTACATACAGTAAGAATCTAAAAAAGAATATCATTAAGTATACGAAATTTATACATAAACAAGTTTCAACAAAATTGGACACTAAAAATTATTAATAAGATATATCATTTGTATATAGCATCTTACATACCAATTTCATACATGTACTACACCTCTTTATATATAGTTTTCAGTCCATAAAAAGATAAGTAGTTGTGTATGACATTGTTATACGAATTGATTTATACTAATTGGTTAAAAATAATACAAGGATATTGAAATGTATATAAATTTTAGAACCCAAAAAAACTTGAAATCCACTACGATGAAATTGATTAAAAAATTGAAAATGGGGATAGAGTATTGAGTTTAGAATTGCCCCATTTTTATGGTAAAAATCTTGGTAGTTAAATTTATTTTTTAGTGATTCTTTTCTTCAATAAAACTTGTATTGAGAGAGTACCCGAGTTAATATGAGTTTCTTGGGAAATTTTCTTTAAGAAAGATAACTATGTGAAAGAGAAAGAAGATATTTCCTTTCCTTTTCACAATTAAATCTTGTTAAAGAGAGAGAGGGAGATGACTGTTGAATGGACTCCTTAATTTTAGCCCACATGAGTATATCTTTCTGTCATGCCTCTATCTAGGAGGGAAGGACAACAATATTTTATACAAGTACCTTCTAAATATATCTACTAAACTTATGCTAAAGTCATAAAATGAAAAGTAGTATAATAGATATCAAGGTGTGTTTACCTACTCTGAAACATAAATAACTGAAGGGTCCACTTGACTAGCTCTAAAAATGTACCAAAACTAAGCTAGGAAGCACTTATAGACTTTATAACTGAGAATCTGATAACTAGCCAGGACAGGGCCCCTACATATCCACTATAAGATATGTACATGAAGCCCAAACATAGGACCTAGGCGTCTGATAGCTCCAGAGAGGTGAAGCTTACCAACTAATCAACTGGAAGGTACTGATCTACTATGGATGTCGGCTAGCCTGTGTACCTGAGCCTATATTTATAAAAATATACCTCCCACGAATATAGGGACGTCAGTAAATATAATGTATGTATTGGTATGTGAAGTAGACTGAATAACAAGTAGACATGTAAGAATGCTCAATGAATCAGATATCAAAGATAGGAAAATTTGAGCATACACATATAGGAAATATAATTTGAAACTGATACTATGACCAATATCAGGGGTCCTCATATAAATTCCTATGCATTATTCATTTACATATATTTAAAATCCCTAGAATTTGCCTAGGTTACATCTTTTACCATTTTATATTGCCTCCTTCTTGTTTCTGTAATACTAACTATCACGATGTCACAAGATGGCCTATTACTTGTGATTAGTGACACCTGTATGGCATCTATAGCAAACTATCACAACCATGTATGAAATCTCATAGTCTAGATAACATGGTCTATTAAGGTATGCCCTCCAGGGCTCCTGTAAGGTCTGACCGCAGGCTTGTGTAGTTAGGCGAATCCATGATGGAAAGTTTTAGCTGAATCTATCTGAATTCTATGCACAGAATAGTGTTGCACATAGTGGCCCTAAAAATATCCACCCCACGCTACAGGGTAGGCTATAATCTCATCTTACCTCTAAAGGCCTGTAGTAAGTAACTCATGAATCATATAACTCGTTATCTGAATATTGATTACTTTCTTTAGCTGAAGAATCATATATCTATGTGATATATATATACATATATCTAATCTATGGTCAATTACTTCCTTTAAATTTTATGACATATATGCTCTATAACTTCTAAGAATTTCAACTAAAGACACGTACGGTCATGTGAAATATATGACTTCTTTGACTAGAAAAGAGTACTTTAACTCTATAGGTTTAGAACTCCACATGAATGAGACCTATAATAGTAATAAGCTTTGCTTTCAAGTAGCATATAATCCATGACAACCTTTATATGAGGAACATGTGACTCTAGGTCGTGCTTTGACGGCAAAAAAGGTTGTCGCTTTACATACCTTACTTCGAGACTATCTCTCTTATGATGTGTCATTGATTCCCTTAAAAATACTTATTATTTATAACATAACATCATATGAAATGGTATAACCAGCTAACAAAGAAGTACGATAGTAAGTTACATGCGATAAGCTTAGCAAATATGGTATATAAATAGTGGATCACCACACCACTCTCTTTCCCCGCTTTACAACTGAACTTATGACCTTATATGAGGTCAACATTTCCCCCTCCATCCTTAACATCCCATATACATCCCATTAAAGATTCCAAATAAGGCCATAAACTTAAACTCTTGGCTTTCAAACACTATCAAGTGAGTTCTTTATCTAATGTCATAAAAATGCCCTTATAACCTCATTGATTATGTTGGGAGAGAAGTATGCAATCCATACTATAGAAGGAACCCATATAAATAGATAAACAACATTCTCAATCCATTTAGGAATTTCATCAAACACTTGACGAGCGACAAGCTCACAAGAGCTCTATAAATCGTGGTTGCTATACCCTAGCCTTCCTCCTCATCGCAACAAGCTTACTACCTCAATACATAACTATAAACCCCTCATTTAGTCAACAACACAACCACTACATACCTCTACATACTCCCTCCTTACTAAGTATATCAATTACAATGGGAAAAATATGGAGTCATGGCTTCCTAACACCATCCCGTGAGTCCTACCCGTAAACTATACTTAAAAGAACTCTTAGAGTCATATTTATGGAGATAGAAGAGCATCCATGCCTTTAACAATAAGAAACCAATCCCTGCACCTTTTTACTCTTCAAGAACCACACTGTTTCATTCAAGAAAATACTTGGCTAAGTATGTTTCCTTGATCTATGATGAGAAATGCACTTGATTCTTGAAGGATCAATTTACCTTAGGCTAGGGAGAGATGTAAATGAAGAAGAACTGAAGAAAAATTCTAAGGAACAGGCCCTTTACGTTGTGGGAAGATGGGAAATGAAATCCCTAAGTCCCAATATAAAAACTTGACTTTTTGGTTTACTTACCCAAGGGTGCCACATGTCCTACAGTGATTGGGCAGTGTGCGTCTGTAGTAAAATACACATTAATTTCTACTATGAACTCGTATGGATGAGTGATTTATTGTGTTGGAGACTAGTTTAAAATATATTTAATT
Source organism: Jaltomata sinuosa (assembly GCA_003996215.1). NCBI lineage: Eukaryota > Viridiplantae > Streptophyta > Magnoliopsida > Solanales > Solanaceae > Jaltomata > Jaltomata sinuosa. Next base: position 1,914 of record QJPP01001513.1, on the reverse strand, counting down.
TGGTATGTTGTAGGACCTCTAACTGCTTGTACTTTAGGAGATATACTCGTTACAAGTCAGACCACATACGAGCTTTTTTGAAATACTCTACCGTAATGAATCCTTCAACTTGACCTTTTGTTTCAAGTCTCCGTTTGGTCTCTAACTTTGGTCTAGCACTTCAAATATCTTGATATAAGTGTACCTTTACATAATTATCCATTTACATTCTTATTCTCATAGTTCATACTGATTCATCGAAATTTACGAGTTGCACACAAATCTTAAGTTTGGGGATTACATTATCCCCCCCTTTGAGATCATTCATCCTCGAATGAAGGTTACAACATAAAATTATTCTAAATATATCATTTTACAAAAAAATTGGCAGAGTTTCCTTTGTAAACAGGCCTATCCAAAACTTGTTAGCTAAATACGCTTCACAGTATGTCACAATAAAAATAATATTCAATATATATCGACGAGGCTCTGGTTGGCCTTATATGAATGAAACTATAGTAATTTATATAGCTTACCTTAGAATTTTTTACCTTGATATCTCAACTCTGAGGAACATGTGGAACTCTTGAATCATAGGCACGTATCAAGTACCTAAACATATAGCATATAAATCAAGTAGTATTAACAAGTATGACTAAAATTGGTACTCGAAAGAAAGGAGTAGTGACTTTAAGAACCTTCTTGTTGTTCCTGGAATAAGTGATAATACTTGGCCCTCATAAAAGCCTCTGCTTTCCACGTGGCTTCTTCTATATTCTGACTTTTCTATAGGACTTTAATTGAAGCTATTTTTTTCGTTCTCAATTTTCTGATTTGTCTATCTAGTATGGCCACTGGGACTTCTTTGTATGATAACTCTTCTGAGAGTTCTATACCCTCTATAGGGATAAGGTGAGACGGATTTGTGAAGCATCACGTGAAAGACTGGATGCACTGCTACTAACTCTGGAGGTAAATCTACTTCATAGGTTGTAAGGCCCAATATATCTAGGGTTCAACTTACCTTTCTTTCCAAATCACATAACACCTTTCATAGGTGATACCTTCAAGAATACTCAGTCATCAACTTCGAACTTTAAATCTCTGTGTTGCACATCTGAATAAGATTTTTGTTGACTTTGAGCAGTCTTCATCCGCTCCTGTATTAACTTGACCTTTTTAACTACTTAATGGACAAGATTTTGTCCCAATATTTGAGTCTCACCTACTTCAAACAAATCAATGGGTGATCTACATCGTCGCTCATAAAGATCTTCAAATGGAGCAATGTAGATGCTAAAATGATAGATATTATTATGGGTAAATTCTATCAGGGGTAAATTATCATCCCAATTTCCTTTAAAGTCCATAACACACGCTCTTAACATATCTTTGAGTGTTTTTATAGTGCACTCGACATGTCCATCCATATGTGATGGAATGTGGTACTAAGGTTCATCTGCGTGTCTAAACTCTCCTGGAATGACCTCCAAAAATGTGTTGTGAACTGGGCACTCCTCCTATCAGAAATAATGGACATTGGAATTGCATACAAGCAAATAATCTCTCTTATATATAGCTTGGCATAATCTTCTACAGTATTGGTATACTTAACTGGTAAGAAGTGGGCTGATTTCATTAATCAATCAATGATCACCCAAATCAAGTCATGCTTATGAAATGAGAAGGCAAATCTGTAACAAAATCCATGTTAATGGCCTCCCATTTCTATATTGGAATGATCATAGTATAAGCTAGGCCACTGGGCTTTTGATGTTCTGCTTTCACTTGCTGGAAGTTTGAGCACTGTGCTACAAACTCCACTATATCCCTTTTTATGTTGTTCCACCAGTAGACCTCTTTAAGGTCGTGGTACATCTTTGTAGAGCCTGGATGAATGGAGTACTAGGAACAATGTGCTTCAGCTATTATCTG